>JAKCPI010011066.1:0-191015 GCA_023213315.1 Euborellia annulipes | reverse complement strand
CATTTTTCTATGGCTGACCGTCACAAAAATTACTATAAGCACAAAGTGCGTTTTAAAGTAACTAGTGAAATCACGATCTTGAAAATATGAAACCGCCACGCCCCCTACTTATTAATTTTTAGCCCTGCATTTGACTTCTCTTACCCCATTTTTCTAAAAAACCAGACAATTAATTAACTTTTTTGTCAATCATCCTAATAATTAACCCAGTTCTATACAACACTATTCTTGTTAAATTTTTATTCAGGTCAGCAATTTTATTTTAAATTTTTCACAAGTTTTCTCATATTACAATCAATTTTAAATAAATTAAAAAAAAAAAAATACTTATTTTCATATTAAACGCCTAGTGGTCATCTCAGAATCGATTCCTATTGAATTGAATTGTATTGTTGAATTAACAGGCATTGTTATTATCCAAGTAAAATAAAACAAAAAAAAATAAATTTTTTTAGTCCAATCTTAAAGACCATAATATCACATTAGCATTGTGTGTATATGAGAATGATTACCTAAACAAAACAAAACAAAAATATTGTATGTAAAAAAAATCACAAAAAAAAAAAAAAAAAAAAATTATGTAAATCAACCTATTTAAAACAACATTGTTTTCTAACAAATATTACGAATCAAAATAAACATTCCTTGAGTGAATTAGTCCTTAAATTTTACATTTCCTAAAGTGTTATAGTGAAGTGCAGTGTAGTTTTAAGTAAAAAAAAAAAAAAAAAAAAAAAAAAATATGAGCCAACCGTGTTCAAATTAATTAATCAATTATTATGTGCCAAATAATTTTCATATCCTTCTAAGTTTATATATAACATGTTTAAAAAAAAAAAAAAAAAAAAAAAAATCTAATTGTTATTATGTTGTGTTCAAGATGCCAAAGATAAAAAAAAAAAAAATTCTTTATATGTATTTTTGTATAATGCTGAGAAAGCTTTTGCCAGACATATTTCATTATCAGAGAAACCGATTCATCTCTCAAAATTTTATTTTTTTTAATAAACGGGATTTTCACCCATTTTAAATGATTTTTTTAACAATCGTGCCTTGTGCCAAAATCCGTCCACGTGATATTTGATTTTTGATTATAATTGGGAAATCTTGAATTGCTTGAAAAAGATAGTTGTTTGGAGGGTGAGGATTTTTGAAATTTTAGTTAATTATCCTTTGGAAACGTCTTCAGAACCGAAACGACAGGAGCCGAAAAAATTGTCGATTTGACGAAAAGAATTAAACAATGAGCCATTGCTCACCCCTCGGGCTTTGCCCAAAATTTTCAGATGCCGGGTCATAGACGTGAATTTCGCCTAAGAAACACGTGCCATTCCCAGACCCCATCTTAACCTTAACCTTAGTACCGGGCAAGTAATCTCCGCGTTATAGCAGATACTTAGCCAAACCAAACGGTACCCAATTCCAAACCCATTATTTGCTTCGTGGATGTATAGAGAAGTGTCAATCGTCAATACTCGGTACCCTGAATCGCCGGACAGTGAGATGCTTTTCCAATGATGTTGATCGGGATGGATGAAATTCCATTTCTTCAGGCAGTTGTTTTCGGAGAGTAATGATCGGTATAGCCGATATATTCAATGTTAGATTCATAGTTGGACTGATGAATCACTCCTCACGATATACCAAATTTCCTTTAGACTATGCTTTCATTATAGAATCTCCTTTTCTGATAGTACTAATTACTTGATGGCAATAGCTTCATCAGTTTGTCGAATTGTTGAAATTAACATTCTTGTGTTTATTTTTCAAAGTAGCACTTTTTACCTGGGACATTTAAAAAAAAAAAAAAAATCTTTTTTTCTCAAAAAACAAATTTTTTTTTTTTTGAATAGCCTCCAGGATATAATAGTATAAACTATTTATTTTTTTTATTTATATTTTTTTAACATATGTTTTTCACGACGGCTCAGTTTGCATATCTAAAATAATCAATTTATAATATTTTGCATTCCTTCAAATTGAACATTTTCTATTTCTTAATCAAAAATATTTTATCTTATTTAATAAATTTCCGAATATTTTGATTTAAATAATATAAATTGCAAACACAAAAAAAAAAGAATTATATCATATTTCAAAATCAAATCAAACAAACACACACACCAAGGCCCAATTAAAATATATTAGTCTTCTTACAATTGCCGACCGGAGAGGAGCTCATCCTGGCGCTCTCTCTCTCTCTCTCTCTAAACGCCTATAACTATTTATATGTGGCTCTATCTACTAGCTGTGAAGAGCGAAGAAGTTTTTTTTAATTTGAGTTTTATTCTGGTGAAATTCGTATGAAATTTTTTTTATTAAAGAAGACCACCCCATTCAAAAATATAACTACCTCATCAAGAGAGGTTTCAAATTGAAACATTTGATATAAATAAGAGAGATACGGGCCCCATCCTTCCGATTTACTGAGGAATCCATCGCATTTCGACATCTCGGCAAATCATCATCGCCTTCCTCAGGCCGGAGGAAGCCATCAGCGATTTTGCCCACGCCACAACTCCTGCGGGTCAACCGAGATAAGTCCGCTTCAATTTTTTTATTGTTCTCACCAAATCCACGTGTGTGTTATATATATTATAAATCATTTCCATTCAAAAAAAAAAATTTTTATGAAAATTTTTTTATTCTTAAATAAAATCTACTCAATTCAATTGTACTACTGTAAAAATAGATTTGAGCAAATGCAATGTTATGCGCCTGAGCCCGTCGAAATAGATACATAATTCTACCACTGTGTTAAACCCCACAAGTCATTGTAGCGAAGCCAATGACTGATTTCAACCATTTCAATTGTTATTAAACGAAAACCATCATTCAAACCATCTTTTAATTTAATAAACAAATCCTTAATCTCTAATTTTTTTTTTTATTTATTCATTTTCCCCTACCTTCAACTCTTATTATTATTAAACTAATTTAAAATAGTGTAGTAGCCCCTACCAAAGGAGCAATTTTACACTTTAACATTATTATATTTAATATTTGTAATATTGTTTGAAAAATATTTTTATATTCATACTGCTCTTTTAGCAAAAGAAATTCCAGTGCCATACTTGGCACTTATTTTCTTTGTTAAATCACAGCAAAAAATGATTATTATTTCATAAATTTCCTATTTTAATTTCAATTTTTTTTTTCTTTTTAACAGTTCGATGCTGAATTTCGACGTTTCTCCATAACCCGGGATCAAACGCCGACTTATACTGAATTTAAAAATCATCTAGAGAATCTTCATAAACTAAGTACTGTACCTTTCCTTGTGTCTTATACAGATCCAAGTGATGGGGATCTTTTGCCAATTAATAATGATGACAATTTGGCCCGAGCGCTTGCAACAGCCCGACCTCTTCTCAGACTCATCCTTCAAAGAAAAGGTTCTCATTCATAATTTATTAATCTCCTGAGAATATATATTTTATAAATAATAATCTTTCCTAAACCCCTGTTGAGATATCATATTTTTATTAAGAACAATCACATAGGGTCCTATAATATTAAAACATTACTTTCTATTTATATATCTCCTTTATGAGAAAGTAAAAATAAGCCGTTTCACTATTTAAAAAATCTAATATTAATTAATGATTTTTCTAGGTGAAAGTTTAGAAGAGTTGAACGGGTATGGGACATTTCGGCCACGTAATTTGATCTCTTCAATTTTGGGCTCAACACCTGGACGGCCAAAAGGACCAGCAATTTCTAATCCACACGATTTCCGTCAAGTTTCTGCTATAATTGACGTCGATGTAGTTCCCGAAACTTTACGCCGTGTACGTCTTCTAAAACATGGCTCTGACCGTCCACTTGGTTTTTATATACGAGATGGAATTTCTATTAGAGTAACTTCTTCTGGAGTTCTTGAAAAGGTAAAGGTTTATTGTCTAACTTCATGCTTTAAATTGAACATAGACACACAGACAGACAGACAATGTTTGCGAAAACCACTTTTTTGGACTCGGGGGGGGGGGGGGGGGGCTCAAAACTTGTATATCCATCAAAATCTCGACATCGAATTTTTGACATGAAACCAATACTTTCTCTCTATATATATATTAACATATATATTTTTATATTTATATACAATTTTTAAACTTATGGAAGTACTTATAGGCCTATTTTATTTATTATATGATTTCCAACTAGAATCAAAAAACACTACTACCAAATTTCTTTGCATAGAAGGAAATAAATCTGAAAGATTTTAGAGATAATGTGTTCACAAATGACGGATCACCTTCTCATATCATTCAGTTCTTTTTGTAAAAAAATATTAAAATCAATAAACTTATATTTCAAAGCTTTTTTCTTAAGTAATATTTAATTTAAAATTTTACTTTTTTTCAAGGTGCATGGAGTTTTTATTTCTCGTCTTGTGCCAGGAGGATTAGCAGAGAGTACAGGACTTTTAGCTGTTAATGATGAAGTTCTTGAAGTTAATGGAATTGAAGTAGCTGGAAAGAAACTTGATCAGGTAAAATATATCAATTAATTTACCCTATTTATAATTATTGCTAAATTTTTTTCTTAATATAGGCTTACTTCCAATTTTAAGCAATTTGACTCTATAGCCATTCTATTTTTCGGATATTTTTTTATCTATATTAAAAATAAAATTTAATTTCTAAGAAAAATATTTTTCTCAAGATTTTTCTGAGATTCGGGGGTGGGGTAATTACCCCACCTCATTATCCCCCCTTGCTTCTTGTTAATATAGTAGCCGAAGCCAAGGCTTGGCCGATAACCATGATGAAGTATTAAACCTTTCGAATAATAATGTTACTTATTATCCTAGATTTTTTTTTTATATCTTTGGAATCTGAGGCCATTACTTCTTTAAACGATACTAATATTTTTCAAAAAATTGTATAGCTGTGTGTTGAATAATATTGATAGAAAATAAAGAGAAGTGCAGCTAGGTTTTTTTTTTCCTTTTTTATTTATCTAATTTTCACACTAACGTTTCGATTCCGGCAGGGATCATCTTCAGTGTATAGAGGCTAGTTATAATCATAATACATAATATGTGTGGAATTTTCTTGGATTCGATTTTCACGTCAATATATGGAAAATATAAAATCAATTATAAATTATCGATATTTGGAAATTAAAATTAAAAGGTCTTAAAGGACAAAACACTACTTTTCAGAAGAGCCAAAAAACGAAAAAAACAAACATTTTCCCTCCTAATTTTTGTGACTTTAGTACTATTTTAGTCTTTGAAAGTCACTTCTTCACAGAATTTCTAATTCTTTTTGGCAAATTTGCTCAAAGTGTTAGGTTGAAAAACACTATACCCAAATAAATTCCTATGATTTCTCAAATTTCTATAAAAAATTTAATGGCGTAAAAAAACACTTTTTTTTGAGATAGCACTATTTTAATTAGACTTTTGCAAAGCTCAAAAAGCTGAACTCCTGTTCCAAGTATCGTTATATATACAGCGTTTACTGCTCAGTGACCAGTTTCAATATTTTTACTATTAATATTTTTATTTAAGACACATATGATATGATTTGTAACCCAACTGGTGTCCAATTGATTTACTCTCCTTAACTTTTGAGTTTATCCAAATAATCCGGTTAGAGCTGTTGATAATTGTCAATAATGATAATCTTTAAAAATCATGGGGTGCGAGTCCGGATCTCTGGCGTGAATATTTATTTAAATCATTTGGCTACCAAATGGTATAAATAAATGTATCTGGACCTCCACATATATCTTATATTTAAATAATGAGATTCGTTAAAGTCATATAAGACTTAAATATATATATATATATATATAAGCTTATGCGAAGATAAGTTTTCTCGGGTTGAAACTTATCTTCGCATACATCCAGTCGCGGAAACCTTCCAGAACATATAAGCTTATATATATATATATATATAGAATCTAGGGTGCCACTTATTTTTCAATTTTCTTTTAGAGAGTAGTGCCTGGTGGAATTTTGTCTTTTTCCTTTATCCAAAAGTAATTCCTATAAATTATTAGTAAAATTTAAACAGTCACTTAATAGACACTCATTATCCCTTAAGAGGGTGATCACTGAAAACTTTAAGAGACGAGCGCCACGTGTTAACAACCGTCATTTTAGCTCAAATTCGGCTGACAACCTTTTAACATCCAAAGGAACAAAATTGAACCCGGCACTTGTCAAAAACTTGAAAAAAAAAAAAAAATTGACCTCTTATAATAAGTGGCACCCTAATATATATACATATAATTTTGTTGCTGAACTCACACCAATTTAGCAAAAATGTTTTCGAACAAAAGGTGCCTAAAACAGTTTTTTCAATGCTTTTCTATGGGTCAACGCACACCGAGGAGGCAAAACACAATTGAGCATGATTCGACATCATGGAACAAAATGTTTTGCCTTTGAGCGTTTTGCTCAATCGGTGTGCGTTAGCATTGAACAAAATGTTCTGCTTTTGAGCAATAAATGCCAACGGACACCGATTAGGCAAAAACGCTTAATGACAAAACATTTTGCTAAATCGGTGTGCGTTGGCATCGAGCAAAACGTTTTGTCCAAGATCGTTTTGCTCAATTGGTTGTGCGTTCAACCTGAGTAGTGACTGCATTTTTGACAATATAGACTAAATTATATATAATATTATGAATTTTCTCCACTTTTATTAATTATATTATTAATGAATATTCTTTGCACGACCCCGGGTCGCCCATTTACCTTGAATTTATTGTTTTTTCTATACACTCAAATATTTCTCTAAAGAAATTTTTCCGAATTTAAATTTAAATAAATATTTTTAGGTAACGGATATGATGATCGCTAACAGTTCTAATTTAATCATCACTGTAAAACCTGCGAATCAGCGGACGTTGACGGCACCACGCAGAGGTTCATTTTCACACGCGTCTCAACTCTCAAGCGGATCTGCTCAATCGCAGAATACAGTTGGATCCGATGAAGATCATGATCAGGATGAAATAGTCGATTTAACAGGTATTCCCCTAGAGGAACAGGAACCAGCGACTGCAGCCTCCACAACAACCACATCAACAACACCAACAACAACAACAACAACGACAGACGCTCTTCATCTCTAAACAAAAGAAGCAAGGGAAAATAAAGAAGAATTTCCTGTCTGTGCTAGCCTTTATTATTTTCCTAGTTTTCTACATTCACCTTAAAGGAAAAACACTACTTAATATATATTTTTACTTAAAAAAAATTTTTATATGGAAAATTTGAAATGACTTTCCAATTAAATATGAAAAGTTTTAATATTAAATTAAAAGGGTCAAATAAATAAAGCAGTTCTAACAAAAATATAAGCTTTTATAAGAATTTTAAATAGAAATTTAATAAATTTTTAACTTTATTCCGCTGGTTTAGAGAATAGAGCCACAAAAATTGTTGCGAATCAGCGGATTCTCGGACGGGGGGCCTAAGAAACAAGCATGTAGAACGTCCCCTTGGTTGCTACCAGGCACAAAAAAAACTTAGCCGTAAACCAGAAAAAAACTTGAATCCGTTTTAAATAGGCAAAGTCATTATAAAATGAATAAATTCATCGAAGAGGGACAAATCATACAAACAGAATCTATTAAAATTTTTCTTTAAATCTTTTTACAAGCAAAAAATAATGAAAGTTGTCCTGGTGCTTATAAAATATATATCCAAATATAGCCACATTCTTTTTTACATTGACATTCAATAACCCTTAAAGGGAGAGAAGCAGTCATCCTTTTACCTTTATTAATATATATATAGAAAGAAAGTATTGCGATCATGACAAAAATTCGATGTCGGAAATTTTTTATTTAGATTTTACAAATTTTAATTTAATTTTTAATAGTTTTTAAAATTATTTTCTATATTTTTATTTTTAAGCGAGAAAGGATTGTCCCCAAAGCCTATTGTTTTGCTGCATATTTTCTCGAATCGGAGACAATCGAGCAAACTAAAAAGTTAATACATAGCCAAATGCAAGAGTATTTCTCGATACAACATAGGATGAATTGAAGTCCAACTTGAAGTTATTCGAAGATCCTACCCATATCCTACTTTAATAGATTTTAATTTATTAATTTGTTAATAAAATTTTAAATACATATTTACAATGTGTTTATTAAAGCTTTTCTGGTTTGTATTATTATTATTATTATTATGGTAGTTTTTAATTAGAGACCACATTTTGTATTAATTATTTATTAAAAATATACAAATACTATACAACGTTTCGACTGCTTATTTCGCAGTCGTTTTTAAATACTGTGGCCGTGCTCAGGCTCAAGTGAACTAACCTCTAAGGGACTGTAACGTGCATTTACGCTGACGTCTTACATAAAATACAAGTACCCGCCCCTTAGAGGTTAGTTCACTTGAGTCGGAGCAAGTGCACAGTACTTGAAAACGACTGCGGAATAAGCAGTCGAAACGTTGTACAGTATTTGTATATTTTTAATGAATAATTAATACAAAATGTGGTCTCTAATTATAAACTCCTATAATAACATAATTACAAATTGTAAAAGTAACCCTCTAGGAAATTTAGAATTTTAGAAAATGAAAGGCTTGCTACCTGGACAGACAATTCTCATCATCAAATATCAAATTGTTTTAATAACTAATTAGCAAGTGATTTAATTTAATTTGAGCAAAAACTTTTCATATTTAATAGAGGAAGAAAAAACTTGATCTCAGCTCGTTCTTTTATAATCAAGTATACATTCCATAACTTTTATTTATTCTTCCTTTTTAATTTTATAATAAAAAAAAAGAAATAAAATTAGAATTTTATAGGAAGAATGTTTTTTTTTGAATAAATAATAATGAAAAAATGAATTTACTTACTAAAGTGAGGAATAATAACTCTGGAATATTATTAAATATACATTTAAGCTAAGTTTTATAAGAAATAGGACTTTTAAAATTCTTTTTATTGAATATACATATAAGACAAAATACATCGATACAAAATTAAAATTCAAACCCCTTTTGATCACTTCAAAAATAAATTATGTAGTAGAATAAATAAATAAAAGGCCAAGCAGCTATGTTTATTTCTTTATTATAGAACCAACAGCGACTTTTCGGTCGTCTATGCGAAACGTCGCAGTGGTTTCTATAATAAAGAAACAAACATAGCTGCTGGGCCTTTTATTTATCCTACTACATATTGATTCAGCTATTCACCTCTCTAACAAAAATAAATTAAAGCAATTAGGATCAAGGTCCTTTTTAAAAAGTTACACAACTATAGGCCTATATAAATACATATAAATTTTAGTAATTCTAAAAAATATTTACATTTTTTTGACTAGTCATGAGAATTTTTTAAAAGACAATATTTTACGGAACTTTTATTCTATTTTAATCATACATTCCATTTATAAAATTAACGTCCATTTACAATTCCATCCAAAATAGGAAAAAATTTGTAGAAAACTGAAAAATTAAAAGCTATTACATATAGGATTTTTATAAAAATTTATTCATCCGTTTTTTTTTTTTCTAAATAAATTGGACTCCTCTTTTTTACACATAGGTTATAATAGACCTTTTTTTTAACTTTATGTTGGTGCATTTATATATTTTGCATATTATTCCCTCATCCTTACATTAAAAATTATATATTTATACATACCTAAATATATATATATATATATTATATAATGATGATATACATATATAGGCTGCTATGATTCCCTCCATTTTTTAATAGGTATTTTAAAATGGAAAAATATTTAGATATGATGAGTATTTACATTCCATAATGAAAATGATGATATGATGGTATTTTTACTCATATTGTTTTATTGTACTTAATTTTAAAGAATAGTTCATTTATTATTATTATTATTATTGTGAAAATATTACTATTTTTTTCTTCATTTTATTATGATATTATTATTAAAATTATTTCTCTTACAATTGATTATTTTTGATTTCTTTACTGCCCTCAGTCTAGTGATTATTATTTTAAAAAATATTTAACAAATACGGGTCCTGTACATTAAATTAAAAACAAAATAGTTTTCAAAGTCAGGTTTCAGCGCAACCCGAAAAAAATCTTTAACTTGCATTGCGGAGTCTGCGGGGGTGTTATTTACGCCCCTGATAGGCTTTTATATATATATATATATATATTTATATTATATATTGTATAGGCCTTATATATATATATATATAAAGATAATTTTTATTATTTTTTTCCTTTCGGCTGCTGAGGGTTTATTGTATTAATTTATTAAATTTTATTATAAGGATAACGAGTCACCTAATTATTAAAATTGATTGTATACCCTTAAAATTAAAAATAGAAATGCCATATCACGAATTAAATTTTAAGGAATATATTCATGTGGTCAGTGCCATATCTAGAAATTTATTTTTTTTGAGGGGTGGGGGGCTGGGTATGGAATACCCCCCACGGGAAGGGAGGTCCAGGGGAACTTGCCCGGAAAATTTTTTTAAATTTTATGTATCTAGAAGTCTTTTTAGACCACCTAAACAATCTGGAAATTTTTTAGAATTATGCTCTAACTCTATAGATATTTTAGGATTTCGGGGGTGGGAGATGCAGCCCTCCCTTAGATACGCCATTGCATGTGAGAATATAAAAAATAAAATTAAAAAATGAAATAAATAAATAATTTTTGAAAGGAAAAGAAAATATCCAAATTTTTCATTTATATCAGATTTATTGAAAATTTATTAATGTTCAAATTATTTTCATGATTTTCAAAGACAACTGATAAGAGATAGGACTGAACAAGATAGGAAACTGCATCTGATATAATAAAATGAAAAATGAAAAATAAAATTTAAATAATAAATTATTTTAACTTTAAAATTTAGGATGTAAGAATTTTTTAAAATTAATTTTGTTTTTAAAATAATTTTATTGCTTTGAAAAAAAGAAAAATACTAAATTTTGACAGATATATGAATTTAATTTTTTTTTTGAAAAATAAATAAAAATAAAAATAAAAATTTACATTAAAAATTATTCTAAATCATTTTTTAAAGTTAGAATAATTTATTTTATAAAAATATTTTTCCCTCATAATTATTTTTATGAATTATTGTCAGAGTTGGTCGTCTATTTGACAGCTTCTCTGACATGTCGTTGTGCCCGCCGTTTATTCCCTGTGCCCGCCTAAATGGACCGGACTAGGAGCTGTCATCAAATTTATTAAAAGGTAAATTTAATTATTTCTTTTGATAATTAACACATTTCGCATGATTTTATTATGTAATATTTATTTCTAACAAATTAAGGCATGGTTACGGTTTGTCATGTAACAAAACTAGTTGTCAAGATATATTTGTCTCTTTTCATTTTTCTCCTTTATTTAATTTCTTATTATAAACTCTTGATTGTATTTTATTAAATATTTTCTCTAATTATTTTCTAAAGTGAATTATTTTAAATATAATCTGAGTTCCAAAAATCAGACTGACAGGTCTTGCAAATTACAGGTAATAAAATTTTAATCTAACCCAATTTACACTTGAACAATTCTTTTAAATATGATTTAGATTCCTAGCATTTTTTATTAATTTATAGCAAGTCTTACTGTGATGCAGTTCTAAATATTTTTTTCTTTTATTTGCTAGTAAATACAAAAAATAAATTTCCAAACAGTTGTGATTTTATTTTGGATTCGGATAATATTCATCTTTTCCTCATTTAAAGCTCACATGCTCAAGTATATATATATATAGAATAAATCAATTTTTATACGAGTATTTAAAATAAAAGATGCTTTTCTAACTTAAAAGAGAAGAGGATGTTTTTATCAAAATCATTTAAAAATTTATACCTTCGTTTAAATATATTGGATCACACTGATATTTGTTTGATATTTTTTTTCTCTTTTATTTTATTTGATCAACTTTTGGTTTCTAATCCTAGATTTTCAAGTACAATTTAGTTACAGATACTTATTATTTGTATGCAATTTGTGCTTAAAGAGAATTAAACCATGATTTTTGGCTCAAAGTTTAACAAATTAAATAAAATTAAAAAAAATTTTGTGTGTCACAGTGATCCAATTCAATTAATTAAAAGCTGGTTGCATTCCTCTCGATTTTAAATATATGTCGTAGACAGATCGTGAAATTAGACAGTTCATGAACTGTCTAGACATTTCATGAACTGCAGCCAGATCGTGTAATGGTCAAACAGTTACATGATCTGGCTAAAAATTTTAGACAGTTCATGAAATGCAATTGGGCCTTAGACAGATCGTGTAATGCTCGAGAATTACATGAAATGTCTAAATTTTTAGGCAGTTCATGAACTGCCTAACAGCAGTTTTGCCGATCGTGTACTGTTTGTAATTTAATGGAATAAATCTAAAAAAAAAATTTTATTTTTTCGAAAATCAAAAAAAGGGCTTCTATAAGTTGTAGACATTTTAAATAGCTTTAATTAAAAAAAATTGAGGTCGATAGCTTCAAATTTGTGGCCGCTGGAATCTCCCAAAATTAGAACCCCGAGACGCGCACCTTAAGATTTACAAAGTGAGGAAGATTTGGAAAATTTAGTAATCGATAATAATAATACACTAATATTGAAAAAATTGACTTTTTTCGAGATCTTTATTTGCTTTACAAACAGTACACGATCGGCAAAACAGCTGTTAGGCAGTTCATGAACTGCCTAAAAAATTTAGACATTTCATGTAATTCTCGAGCATTACACGATCTGTCTAAGGCCCAATTGCATTTCATGAACTGTCTAAAATTTTTAGCCAGATCATGTAACTGTTTGACCATTACACGATCTGGCTGCAGTTCATGAAATGTCTAGACAGTTCATGAACTGTCTAATTTCACGATCTGTCTACGACATATATATATATATATATATATACTAGTTTATTTTTAATTAATTTTGATAAATTCATTTTCTTACCTTACAAAATAAAAAAGCATCTTTTGTTTATTTTTCATCATCTATTTCCTTATATATATATTTCCCGTCGATATCTTTTTATTTTCAAACAGGAAAATTGATTTTTTTCTAATTCAAAAAACAAAAAACTAATCTAAGCTGAAATGATTTACACAATCACATAAAAAAACATACACATTGGAATCTCAAATCATCAAACAATCACGGCATACATGAATACATTTCACACACATCTTGATTCACACCCACCCACAATTATTAACTGAGCGATCCTCATTATAGAAGAAGAAGACTTTCTATAAATTAATAAAGAGTGATATTTAAAAGAAATATGAATCAAAATTCAATTATAAAAATGTGTTATTTTATAAAATTGTACATCTGTAAATTGTAATTATTTAAAGCATTTGTCACATTCTGTTTGACTGACTTCCCTTAATTTCGAAATGAAATTGTTTTTGCTCCCTTATCGATGATAGCCCAGGAAAATCCCTAAATTGGGAGGCTAAAAATATTTTTGAAAAATCGAGTATTTTCCTATTGGAAAGCTTTGGGGGAGCTTTTTGTCCCAATTATTCCAAATATCCAAAAAAAAAATTTACTAAATTATCTATTAAATGTGTGAGTGTGTGTCTGTATATATATATATCTTTGCATATATATATGCGAAGATAAGTTTTCTCGGGTTATGTCGCGTGTGATGTTGAGATTTACTCGACGTTTCGGCTCTCTTTTTGGAGCCATTTTCAAGAGTATGGGATTAGGGGGAATTGTTGGGGTGGTTTGTTTACTGGGTCGCAGTCTTGCTGGTCCCCAGGTCAATTTGGATGCCTCAGAGGCTTGGTTTGTTCTCTGAGAGCAGGAGAAAGGTTGAGTGTGTGTAATTGCGTTTGTGTTCGGTTTCGGTTGACTACGGGCCTCAATCTGCCTCCACAAGTCGATGTGTTATTGTTAGTGGATGTGATAGGAGCTTGGGTTTGTTTCTGAGATTTAGATTGGGTGTGTGTGTGTGTGATCGTGTCTGTGTTTAATTTAGGTTGACTTTGGGGCCTCAATCTGCCTACTATATATATATTAGGGTGTCCCTTATTTTTCGATTTTTATTTTTTTTTGGTTATACCCTCTAATTTTTTTACTTATATTCTAAAACACTCGTAAATAAAATTTGACCCCATTTGGAGTTCATTTACCTCCCCCGACCGTCTTGGGCGGGATTTTGAAAATTTTTATTTTTTTGCGTATACGTTCTCATTTTGTTTATTATATTAAAAAATACCCACAAATCAAATTTTACGTCAATCGGAGTTCATTTAGCCCCCCGACCCCCCTGTGAAAAAATTTCGAAATTTTTTTCTCGGATAGGTTATAATTTTGTTGATTCTATTAAAAAACACTCGCAAAATAAATTTTACATCATTGAAAGTTCATTAACTACCCCCTACCCCCTTGAAACATGCCCAGTTAGGTGAGAGAGTATTGGCGCGCTCCGCGGCGACTTCCTATCTTTAATATGCAATTATTTAATTTTGTTGAAATAATTTGATTAGAAAATAATAAAACAAGAAATTAAATACCAATATTTACTTAAAAGTACAAAAAAGTAATAAATTTTGTTGATATTTCCTTTTTTTACAGTCGGGATAAAAATACCTCCTTTCTGCTCCCGCTCACAACGTTGAAGGAATGGCTTTTGGTCTCCCTCAACGATTATTATGAAAGTTTTCTATTAGCATTACAGCCCTTTCAGTTGTATCATTCACAGCTTTTAGAGAAAGAACTGGTCTTTTGACTTCTAAATCTGCCACGAGAGAGGATTCTCTTCAAAAAGAGTGTCGTTCTACCTTCAATGGAGCATAATCTTTTTACAAAATCCTCTCGACTTTTCTTCTTTAAATTAATTACCATATTCGTTTTTACAATTTAATATTTATTAATTCAAATATCCAACAAACGATAGGGTGCCGCTCGGAGTAGAATCACGGATCCACAGATTTGTATTCAGTGTGCCCTAACCGCTGGACCACAGCACGGTATTCGGTTATTTGAGATCATTCAGAATCACGTGATGTATATAATATCTTATATATTATAGGTATAACTTCTTATTTATCTTCGTTTTTGTTTGTCAATTTTATCATCCAAAAGCGATATACCCAGTAAAGTAAAAGACCTCTTCTTCAGTTAAATTATATTTGGAGGAAATTTAGGGTTAGATTGAGCAACCCAGACAAACAAGGACTACCAGATATCTGTTTCTTTATGACAACGACGTATGTTAAGATATGGATTCAATGTATTTCGGCAGTAAAGGCAAGTTTTCAAGATTTTAGCTTTCTGAAAGCATTACAAGATTACGAAAGGTTCCGATCATTTTAAAGCAGCCTTAAGAAAATTTTTCCCTAATATAATTTAACTAGCGAAGTGATCATTATATCTCTTTTGGATGGTGAAGCTGACGTCCAAACAAAAACGAAGATGGTAATTAATTTAAAGAAGAAAAGTCGAGAGGATTTTGTAAAGATTATGCAACAAAATTTATTACTTTTTTACTTTTAAGTAAATATTGGTATTTAATTTCTTGTTTTATTATTTTCTAATCAAATTATTTCAACAAAATTAAATAATTGCATATTAAAGATAGGAAGTCGCCGCGGGAGCGCGCCAATACTCTCTCACCTAACTGGGCATGTTTCAAGGGGGTAGGGGGTAGTTAATGAACTTTCAATGATGTAAAATTTATTTTGCGAGTGTTTTATAATAGAATCAACAAAATTATAACCTATCCGAGAAAAAAAATTTCGAAATTTTTTCACAGGGGGGTCGGGGGGGCTAAATGAACTCCGATTGACGTAAAATTTGATTTGTGGGTATTTTTTAATATAATAAACAAAATGAGAACGTATACGCAAAAAAATAAAAATTTTCAAAATCCCGCCCAAGACGGTCGGGGGAGGTAAATGAACTCCAAATGGGGTCAAATTTTATTTACGAGTGTTTTAGAATATAAGTAAAAAAATTAGAGGGTATAACCAAAAAAAAAATAAAAATCGAAAAATAAGGGACACCCTAATATATATATATATATATATGCATACACATATGAGTTGAAGATTTTTCTTAATTCTCTTTCTTTTTTTATTTCTAGTTTTACCTGCATGTGCTTGTCTGCTCGACTCAAGTTCGGACAAAGCATCGCCTTCAGAGAGGCTTGACATGGATAACATGACCGTGTCGCTCCGGTCCAGGATTCCTAAAATTTCTTCATTTAAGTAAGTACATTTACATTGTATAGTTAGATACATTCATTAGGAATCAAACTATAGATTAGAATAAAAACCTTTGCGAGAAATGTATTATTTGCATAATATAAAATGCATCGAAGTTTGTGAACATAAAAAGTGAGGGAAATGATCTTGGATCTTACGTATATTAAATCTCTATATAAATATTTTATTACTATTTTAATTATCGTTGTTATGAAAATTGCATTCTTTATAGAAGTTTCGGTGTCCATTCATCGCTCTTTTCCATGATTTCAAAAGGTTTTCTCAAATGTGGTGTTTATTTATTATGCATCTAATATCAAGGGCGTATATATAATATTTTTCGGGGGTTGGAGGGGCGAATTCATATTTTTAAAGATCCCCTCCACCCCCAGGCTCACACAGGGAAGGGTCGATGGAGATAAATCCCTGGACCCTGTACTACTTTAAACTTCAATCCTAAAATTCCATTGGAAAATAATTTTCATTAGATTTCTAGAACTCCAAGGGATTGATTCTTAAACAATTTCTCTTTTTGCAGGTTTCTGTTTCTCCAGTGCATTCAGTGTTCAGTGTTAAGTGTTCAGTGTTCAATTAGTGCAATCAAGTGGATCAGCTCTACGAGTGCAGGAAGCTTCGATGGATCAGCTCTACGAGTACCAGGAAAGGAGCTTCGAGTGATCGTCAACTCCTCAGGAGGTGAATATTTTATTCTCTAGCCATACACACATAAATCCAAAAATATATAAATCTAATTTCCTTGTTTTTCTTTTTTGTTACAGATTCCTGAGGGTCAACAGAACAAAGGTACATTATGCATGGTGCAAGAATATTAAAGGGGCTAGATTAGATTAGCTTTTTAGGATGTTCTTTTTTTTCAGCTGACCCCAACTAAAATTAACATTTTTTAAATATTTAAAAGTAATTTTTAACATAAATAATTTTTATTTTAATTAATTTGCATTTAAATATTTTAAATTTTAATTCAATCAATTTTCTTTTATTCATTTAAAGAATTTCTTTTCATAAATTTAACTTCACTTTTTTATTTTTCAAAAAATTGATCTAAATTTTTCTAAATTTTAATAGAATTTTAAATTATGATTCCTCCCTGCATATGCATCGCTCAAGGGAGAGGAAGAGCCTCTACCACCGCGGGATTTCTTCATCATCTTTGCACCCAGTGTTTAAGGTATGATTGTAAAACGAATACAATTTAATTGTATTCACTTTTCGACATTTAGAAAATTTATTTTCACTCCATAAATGTAGTTAGATAGATTTAAATATAGAGGGGTGGAGGGTGCACCATGCCAACGAGAGGGATTTTTTTGAACTTGTAGCTACTCCTCGTGAATCTAATAGTGGAAAAATCAACCAGAATACTTTCATTTAAGGCTTCTGTTGGTTATTCGTTGTTGTTGTTGTTAGCTTCAGGTGCCTACTCTAATCTATTAGCTATTTCGTTTTGTTAGGATGCCTTGATTTGTTTCTTTAATTTAGGACCAAACGGAAAGCTAAAATGAAAGATATTCTCATTGATTTATTCCATAAACGGTTCATAAGGAGATTCGGCCAGATCTGATTGAAAAATCAAAGCCCAGATTCTCAAGTGTTCTTGTGTTTTGCGAAAAGACTTCTTTTGTTGACGTTTTCGGGATATGTTTTTGTATCTTAAAGGGTAGATTTGAGGTGGTTTGAGTAAAGCGAGTCAGGGAAGGGTTGCCGTTTCTCCAGGAATAGCCTGGAGGGTGAAAATTGCAATCCTTGAGGCTAGGAACCCGAGGGCTCCACCGATCTGATGGTGGAGACGGGGTTACAAATACTCTCTATTGTTTTCGTATTTTGTGTTAGACTAGGTAGGATCTCTTTCGAACAAGCCCCCGTACTCGTTTGCTCGTAATCCAAAAAATTACGTTCATTCTCACTGATACATTTTCAGACCCCTGGTTTACAATAAATATATATTGATCAAATATATATATATATATATATATAATTCGACAGCAAGGAATAATTAATTATTTAAAACTTTCTTGCTGTTCTTTTTTTATTATTTTCATTTACTACATACACTTTTTGTTGTAATAAATGAAAATAACTTTTTTGGTGCTTATTTTTAAATTAGTGTTTATGTGAGCGTGAAAAAGTGAGAGAAGAGAAAAAATTTTCAATATTTTTTTGTAAAATTAAAGGTAAATAAATTAGAACACTAATTCAAAGTTCTTATCTCATTAGAATTAAGACTAATAAAATTTTTTTTTTTTTTTTAGGTCACTAATTAAAACATGTTTAATAACACAATTGACTCATTTAAATACATTATCTTACATAAACAAATAATGATTGTAAGAAAACTATAAGAGAGATGAGATAAAATGTGATGTGCTTAGTTACATACCCCTTCAACAAAGTAATTTTTGAAGACCTCTGTAATGGAATAATATTGATATAATCGTTTTAGAAGCAAAATTACAGGAGAAAATGCTGAAAGGTAATTTTTTTAATAATACAAAATTAATATTTCTCTCGATTGAAATTTAAATAATTAAAATATGATTTTTTCAGATGGATGATATTTTGTATAATGTATTACAGATTCCAGTAGATCTGAAAACAAGAAAAAAAATTTATTTATTTATTTGGTCAGATCAAAATTACAGAAAAAATTCCAATTACAATTTTGATGCTTAATGAAAGTAGTAAATTAAGAGAAAAAGAAAAAAACAGATAAATGAAATTAAAAAAATGAAAACAAAAGGAATCCACAATACAACTTATACATCTACATTTATTAGTACTATAAAATAGCATCAAAAAAAGCAGTCAGAAGAAACAACTAGAGGGAGTCCAATTGCCTCTCAAATTCATTAGGGGTTATTCCAATCATATCAATTGATTGGCCTCCCTAATATTTCTAAAAATAGGGGATCTTTCTCTATAAAGGGTCCGTACATATTCCTGGTAGAAAATATATTTTCTTCAGCCATAATGCTTATTTACAGATAGACCTATTTTTCCTAAAAACTCTGAAGAGTCTACTTGGCCACTAAGAAGCTTAAAAATAAATATGAGACCAATTTGTCTCCTTCTATCTTCCAAAGATTCCATCTCGAAAAGATCTAAAAGTTAGGCATAAGGGACCAAATAAGTGTAGAAGCCTGTGTTCTTATAAAAGAGATAACGGAGAAATTTTCTCTGTACAGACTCCACACTGTCAATATGGGTTCTTGTTAAAGGATCCCAAATAAGTGCCGCGTATCCGAGACGCGATCTTACGATGACAAAATATAGAGTCTGACATGACATTTATAACCGTGAAATGTAAATTTATATGGACAAAAGATTAATAAATAAATTTTAATATTTGATCAGACATAGTCCTACATAATACTGTAGTATATTGAATTAAGAGCTTAAATTGCCCGAGCACTCTTAGGTGCTGGTCTCATCTGAACGACATTATCTAATATCTTTCTATTTTACTTTCTCTTATCTGTATCTCAGAAAAAGTGGGTCCCGCAATTGCTCTGTCTGTGTGTCGACGATATTCTAACAAATTTAGGAAATTCTACAAATTCGATCCTCGAGTCAAATGTCATTCAGAAAGTTTTTTTTTTTTGTCGGTCTCTTAAATTTTGAAGATTATACAGAGTGACAAACTTGAATGAAGCAAGCTTCCATTATCCAGTTTTCATTTTTATATCAATACTCTGTCAATAAATGAATGAAACGAAATATTCTTTTCTTAACTTGTTCTCATATCCACACCTGAGGACAGTGTCTTTTCAAATTGAAATTAATGGATAATCATTAGCCAGTTTGATGGAACAAATTCACTTTTTGTGAGTGGGACAGAGAATTCATACCTTTCAAGATTATTATACTTTTAAAATAGAGAGAAGAATATTTAATTATTAGTACACAAACTGCTAGAGAGAAGGATATTTACTGACTCATCGAAGAGCTTTAAGAAGAGGCTCTCAATTAATTTTTTTGGGGGCATGAGAAGAAACCTCTACGAACTGCCTCCTAGGAACGATTTCAAATCTAAAAGACAGCGTAACTAGGTGGGGGAGAAGGAGGGCATCCACCCCCTCCGCCCCAGGCGCATCAAGTCTTTGGCGCCCCCTCGATGTCGACATAGGCGCCCATGGACGATGATTTTGTCATATTCTTTCCATAAATTGTCCAAAAAAATTGATATTTTTATTTTAAATTATATTTACTTATTTATAATGGCGCCCTAGTTGAGCTTCGCCCCCTCCACCCTGAAAGGCTGGCCGCTGCTAAAGACACGGCTAATCCTTCCAATCCAAATAAAACTTGAAGACACACAATAGCCTTTTACTTACAAACTAGAAAAAAACTTTTAGGGTGGGGGGGGGGGGCGAGCCCCGGGGATATTGCACCCCTGCCCCCCTCCCCTGTCTGCGGCCCTGTTCATAATATTTTTTATATTATAATTGTTTATTTTGCTAAGGGAGGGGCCCGTATTATTAAGTAGCCCCGGGGCCCTTCAAGAATTTCTGCAGCCCTGATTATGAATCTAAATTCAAATTCCAAAAACGTCGGAGATTCCTTCCCGAGACGGATCATGGCTCCTGCATAAAGTGCTTCACTCTAGCGGAGAAATTGGTAAATGTTTAACCTCAAATTTTTTAAAATATCCCATATTTGTCATTTTAGTTAGTTTATTTAACTTTTACATTTATTATATCTAATTTAATTAATTAACAATTCATTTTCAGGTAAAATTATTTTGTATTTTTAAAATTTAATATTTTTTATTTTAAAAATATTTACTCTAGAAAAACGTTTATAAATTTTCGACCAAGATGTAAGAGATATCTAAAAGATGATTTTTTCCAACTGAGTTTAATTTATTCTAATATTGATTGAAGCTTAATGAGTGATCCCGAGAGAATTATAGAACCGAAACTCCTCAACCACGCTGATTTTTCGGGGATGTAGGAAGGGAAAAATAAAAATAAAACCAAGTTTTTTATTTTTCTAAATGAGTTTAATTCCTAATATTTTGAAGGCACAAAGGCTCTTCTTCAGAGGAAGCTCATTTTACACTTTGCTAACATTACAATAACAGCTAAGATTTTTTGCATAAACAAAGCCATTTGACCTCGGTAACTTCAGTGAACATTCTGATTTCCCCCTTACATTCTGATTTCCTACATCCTTACCGAAAAATCAGCTTGGTTGAGGAGTTTCGGTTTTATTCTAATATTTCAAAGGTCCAATGCGGCCCAATGACTTTTCCTTTTCAGAGGAAACTGGAAAAATCTATTGTAAATATTTCCTTTAAGGAGAACCTTTCTGCTTTTGAAATTAGAATTAATCGGATTAAATAAACTCATTTGGAAAAATTCATATTTTGATTTCATAACATCGTTAAGATTTTTTTTGTGTCAGTCTCTCGACATCAACATCACTCTTTACTTCTACTGCCAATTTATTAAACAATAAACTGTTTATACCGTATATTTTAATCTTTCTATGAATTACTTTTCTACGTTTCTTGTTTTTTTGGTTTTAGTGAAAATGAAGATCTCTCAATTATTATGGAATAAAGAAAAATTGGAGCCAGGAGAAGGAATTCGTTCATTAAGATCAACAAATTTATTTCGAGTTGTCAATTTTGAACTTTATGCTAAACCCGTAAGCTCACTTTCTCATTCATTATTTTAAAATTAATTCTCATTTATTGTTTTCGATAATGAATATCTGTGTATATGCTGTATATGGAGGACTGAGAAACATAGTGGTGTATGTCAAGCCATTGCTATTTTGAAGAAAAAAATATTTTGCATTTATTGCCATAAAAAACTCACATGTTAATTAGGAACTAATCTCTTTTGTCTAAAGTTGGTTAATTTTTGAAATATTCTTTAGTTTACTGTATGGTAGATGGCAACTTTGTTTCTCAGTCCCCCCCCCCCCATATATATATATAGATATATATATATATATAGTAAGGAAGAAAGAAAAGAGCGATTGCAGCTAGAATTATTTCGTTTAATAATCGCTTCAAGCCGTCAGATATACGACCATCATCAAAATGTCGAACCTCAAAATGTCGAATGGCAATTGTGCCAATTGAAACGTCGGCTTGAAGCGATTATTAAACGAAATAATTCTAGCTACAATCGCTCTTTTCTTTCTTCCTTACTACGAGATCTACTCAGCTATCCACCTCACTTTAATATATATATATATATATATATATATATATATATATACAGTTAAGTTCCACTTGGTTTTTTGATCATAACTCTCATATTACTGTACCGATCGGGATAAAATTTTTTTTGCAAATATATAATACGCTTTTATGTTTATTAACAGAACGTCCCGTCGATATGTCGCATTTTAAAAAGGTTTAATAAAATTGACTGTTTAAAAGTGTTAAGGTGATTAGTTACACTTTAAAACTTTATTTTATTATTTATTTATCAACAATAAGATTTTAACAATTCTAATAATTAATGGTCATTCAGTCACTCTTAATCTATAGTTTATTTAACTTGGGAAGAGAATTAACTAGCTTAATAAGCTGCTGCGACAGGATTCGATTCCAAGGCATGTGAATAGCGATTTTTCGCTTGTCGACTGTGAGGACTGTCGGCGATCGCGGTAAACATCGCGGATGAGTTTCTTCTAGAGGTTCTTAATAAGAATTAGATCGGGCGAGTTCGGAGGCCATTCCAAAACACGGATATTTCGGCTTGAAAATCACTAATTCTTTATGTTTGTGAACATATGCATTATCTTGAATAGAAGTTAAATTCACAGGATGAAAGCGGTTCAAATATGACAATAAATTGCCTCTAAGAATATTTTGATATCCCATTGAATTGATTCCCCCATCCACGAACGGTAATGTTGACTTTTCGAACTATGAGAATACTGGAAAAATCATGAATGAGGCCGCCGAACTTCTACTTAGAAAAAATGATGCGATTTGTTTCGAAGATCGTGCCAGGCCCTCTGGACCGCCCAAATTAAATTTCTTTTTGACCGATCAAACAATCTATAAAGTAAAAAACATTTTTTTTTTAATTTACTAATAAACCCAAAACATATCGTAAGCCACTCATGACTCCATGTTTGACGGCATCGCTGAAATCAGCACTACGACTCTGCTAATCAACTCTGACCCTAGGGACCTTGTTCATAATTTCACGGGCAATTTATTGTCATATTTGAACCGCTTTCATCCTGTGAATTTAACTTCTATTCAAGATTATGCATTTGTTCACGCGTCCGCAAACCCAAAGAAGTGACTTTCAAGGCAAAATATTCCTGTTTTGGAATGGCCTCCATACTCGCCCGATCTCATTCTCATTAAGGGCCTCTAAAAGAAACACATCCGCGATTGCCGACAGTTCCCCACTGTCGACGAGCGGAAAATCGCCATTCACGTTTCCTGGAACCGAGTCACGTAGCAACAGCTTATTAAGCTAGTCAATTCTCTTCCCAAGTTAATTAATCTATAGATTAAGAGTGACTGAATGACCATTAATTATTAGAGTTGTTCAAATCTTATTGTTGATAAAAAAATAAATAAATAAATAAATAAAGTTTTAAAGTGAACTAAATCACCTTAACACTTTTTAACAGTCAATTTTCAATTTTTTCATTATAATCTTTTTAAAATGCGACATATCGACGGGAGGTTTTGTTAATAAACATAAAAGCGTATTATATATCTACAAAAAAAAATTTTTATCCCGATCGGTACAGTAATATGAGAGTTATGATCAAAAAACCAAGTGGAACTAAATCATCTTAACGCACTGTATAAATCATTAATAGTGATTTAATTTAATAAAAAATATTTAGAAAAAATAATAATTCTAAAAACTACAAAGGAACTAAAAAAGAATCAATATAATTTTTTTTCATTTCAGAATAAGGTGATTATGGGTTTTGGAATAATTGCAATGACCGCCTGTGTCGGTTACATTGCATATATGAGAGCGAAATATGAATCAATGGGTTATTATCCAGCAGTACAAAATGATGGCGAAGAGATTTATTTAAAAAAGAAATCAAAATGGGAATCCTGAAATAAAACAACCTTAAATATTTAATTACTTTAAATATATTTTGTATATAGAATAATTATAATATATATATATTAAAAGTATGTAAATAGAAACATGGAATTTCCCAAATATATGACTAACAATTGTAAGTTATAATACTACTCGAGTATATTGTTTGCGTTCAAAAAATATATTAGAATTATTATCTTTCTTTTAATTTGTAGTGGAATGTTTTACGTATATATTTTTATTTATAATTTTGGATATTTTCGTACAACTGCGTCAATTGCTTTGGCTAGATAATTGACATTTTGATAATTAACACCCGCCATACTAATCCGTCCTGTATGAAGAAGATAAATGTGATAATCCTTCACCAGATGTTCTACTTGGGTTGCTAAAAATAAAAAAAGAATATTTAAATATGGCAGTTATATACATTTTCATTTATTCAAGATAAGTTAACCAGAATTTAAACCAAAATCATCTTTAACATTTCAAGGAAAGATGAAAAATGAATCTCTCTCTTCAGGATTCAAAAACTTTTTCTTTACTCCTCGAAGAACGGGAGGGATTGGGTTGAGGACTATGTGAGAAATTTCTGTACTTAAAACTTTTTTGTCTTAAGCAACGTTTTCCTCGGTGCGACTCTCACGATTATCGTTCAATGATTAAACTTGATCATTATTTCTTTTTATTTCCTATGAGCTGTTTTGCTCCGAGCGACTGCCAGGTGTTGCCCCCCCCCCCCCCCAGAAAGCTCCCAAGAAAAATTGAGAAAATATGGAGCTTACCAAGCCACCCGGAGGATAGCTGGTCCCATGGTCCCCCCCCCCCAGCGAGGATGACTGATCCCATGGCCTCCGCCCCAGCCAAATTCTCTAGTTAGTTTTATCCCTGATATCAGACGTAATGCCAGTCGAAATATCTGCTAATTAAAGATGATCTGAGAGAGTCCATTAATTACTGGCTTTTATTCATGGGTCTTTTACTTATACATCTGATCCAGCGAAAATCTTCAAATTATAAGTGAATATAATCGTTTGTCGTCAATAGAGGTGTTCGATTATTGAAAAAATAATCGAATATTCCGATTAATCGATTATTTTACGCAGCCCTAGTCGTCAATTATTATTTGATTAATCTCAGCGCGAAATCAAAACTATTCAACAGAAAGACGGAAAAATTCGTAGAACTACGTACAGTTGTACGTACAGTGAGGGACACTATTAAGTCCCACCCATGCGTTTTCTACTTTTGATTATTTCATTGTTTTTAAAAAAATATATATTTTTTAATGGAAACTTTCATGGTTCAAACCTAGAAAATTTCCATTAAAGATTTTCATTTTCTTTTATAAAATCAATGAAATAATCACAAGTAGAAAACGCATGGGTGGGACTTAATATTGTCCCTCACTGTACGTATGTTTGAACTAAGAAATGAAGACTACGGTTTTTTTGCTCTTTTTATCTCATAAGTATGGATGGAGAAGTATTTCGTCATCTTCCATTTCCTCAGGGCATTTCAGTAATAATATTTTACGTTTCGTTTACTCAACCGCCTTATTAAACTCATTCTATGGTAAAAAAAAAAAAATTAATTTCGTTAAACATAAACTTGCTTTATTATAGAACAATGTGACTGCGAATGAAGACTAGTGAAAAATAAACAGATCGTACAATCGTACACGTTTCGAGCTAAATGGTATCAACGATAATCGTGAGAGTTGCAACGAGGAAAACGTAGCTCCACCGTCCTTAAGATGGAGGATGTGGGTTTCAAGTACACAGTGAATTAAATTATTGGTATGAATTAGCATTTCATTTGCATCAACATCGATTGATAAGTGTTATTTAAACAACGAATGGATAGATATTTTTGTTTAAATTCCAGCTGCTCTTATTTTGTTAAACTTACGTGTCAATCCAGTATAAGAAAACATTCCAATTTGTTCTGTGATGTGATTCCATGTGCCAGGTGTCTTAAGTTCTTCCAAAATTTCTCGCAACTTTTTTCGCATTGAAGCAATTCTATTCGCCATTGTCTTAATGGATTCTAACCAAATTTCTTTGGATTGTGGTTCCTTTAGAATAGACCTGACAATTTGTGCCCCTTGAGCTGGTGGATTCGAGTATGTTGAACGAACAATTATAGTAAATAGGGATTTCATACGGGCAATTACGGAAGGCTCTTTGACGACCACTGTCAAATTACCAACTCTTTCATCTAAAATTAATTATATTAAAAAATATTATAAATATATTCAAAATTGAGAAATATTGTTTCAAAATCTCTTTTGAGATTGTAACCTATTCGAAACATTAATAAAAAATAATTTTTATACAATTATTACTTGATAAAAAATTATTTATCATTAACTTACTATAAAGTCCGAAATTTTTGGCGAACGATTGAGCGACAAACAACTCCATTCCTCTTTCAACAAATAATCTGACCGACCATGCGTCATTATCAGGATCTCCACTTGCAAAACCTTGATAGGCGCAATCAAAGAATGGAAATAAATTCCTAGACTAGAAAAAAAATTTTTTAATTAAATTGTATATACGTATATATATAAATATGTGTGTATATAGAAAAAGTCCAGGGGCTAAATTTTTCATGAATTAAGTATGGTTCTTAAAAATAAATGAATTATAAGGGTCATTTTTTCTATTATATATATTTATATCTACCTGAATAATATCAGCCAGAACAGTCCATTGTTCTTTGGTAGGATCACTTCCTGTTGGATTATGCGCGCAAGCATGCAAAACTACTACTGAATTTTCTGGAGCATTCTGAAGGTCCTCTATAAATCCTTGGAAATCAACAGAACAAGTCTTTGGATTCCAATATCTGTAGGTACGGACTTCTTTAAATCCACAACCCAAAAATATCGCTTTATGATTGTCTGAAAAATAATAAGTTTTTTTTATTTTTCTGTTTCGTTTTGCATATTTTTAATATTAAAGTAAATCAAGATTTATTTATCATTGTATATATAAAAAAATGTTCATGGGCGAAGCTGAAGATCGAGGAGGCCTTCCCAGGGGAGGTTTCAGGACCAATAATCCCTCCACTAACTTGGAATTTTATTTAAGGTCATTTTTGGCATCTATGACCATTTAGACCCCGTCCCTATTTATTTATATTGATTAGTAGCCAATTCAATTTAAATAAATTTTGTCCCTGGGACAGGATGCGAAGTCGCGACCCTTGGGACACTATACTAGCATATGAACAAACACTCCACCAACCAATTAACCACCTGCTCAAAGGCAAACACAAGAAATTTCCATAAACACCTCGACTTGGAGAGCAGGCAGATTGAGGGAAGTCAGCCCAAACCAAACTCTATCACACTCATCCAACCTTTTCCTAGATTGCAAGAGACAAATTCAAGCCTCTGAGACATTCACTACAAAGACTGGGGACCAACAAGACTGCAACCGAAAACAAACTACCTCCACCATTACTTCTCAATCCCACTCTCTTGAAAATGGTTCCAAAAGGAGAGTCGAAAACGTCGATTAAATCACTACCAGAGAAAATTTATCATCCCATACACCCAGTAGCGAAAGCCTTCCAGGACATACTTATAAATATCTGTCATTTTATACTTCTCTTATATCCTCGAATATCTACCGCGTCTTGATTCAGGCACCATAAGAAGGTTGGATCCCCCTAAATGGGAATGCCTACGAGGATATTTGTGAGAAATTTTTTTTTCACTAACTCATTGGCTAAAATGTCAGATTCGAAAATTAAACTCGTTAATAAAGGATACCCGATCAATGAAAATACTGACTTCCCTTTATATTTATTAAGTGGGCCAAAAATCAAAGCCCAGGCACTCTTCTGATCTATTTTTCGTTCTCTCATTTTAGTCACTGTAGATGAATGACTGTAGACGTATGAAAATAAATTTTTGAAAATATTAATATAATTAACTTACCCCAAGTTGGAGAAGAAATATATACAATTGAACAACCGAGCCTGTGTAAAAAATGAGCTCCTAATGTCAAAGCCCCTGTTCCAGAGAGACTTTGCACGCCGAAAACCTTTTAAAAAAATTATATTTTAATTACAAACTAATTAAAATAATAAAAGAAGATTGTTGACAAGCAATTTGAAAAATAGAACATTTGAAAATTTAAAAAAAGACGCCTTTTTTTAAATTAGAAAGAGACGAATCAAAATATTACATTGAATTATTTTTATCAATTTAAAAAATAAATTTTTGAACATAAAAAAAAGTTTTTTAAATAAAAATGATTTAATATGGATTTTATTTTGATTCGCTTTGTTTTTAACCTGTCAACTCATATGCAAATACGTAGTTATCTAATACAAACCTTTCCCTCTTTGAATTTAGGATTATCCTCTCCAAGCAATAATTCTGACGTTAATTTTGAAAATTCCTCAATACCAAGAATCGGCAAATATTCGAAATTATATGTTTTTGAAGTGGCTAATTTTAAGAAGAATTCTCTTACAATTGGAAACACCCAAGGAGATCCAGCCTCATCTCGGTAAGCTGAAATTAAAATTAAACCATCATAATTATGTTAAAATAAATGATTAACCTTTCAATGACTCTAAAATTACTATCAGAGATTATTGTATTTTTTTTTTTTTAATCAAATAACAAGAAATTATATAATAGGAAACGAATAGCATGTTTTACATTTTCAAAAAAAAAAATACATAATTTTTTTTATAAACAATACAATATTGAATTATATATTATATTATAAAAAAAAGAAGTACATTAAGAGCAATTTATTAAGCTCAGCTCACCTCCAACACTTAAATTAACCTTCTCTTGGCATGCGTCTTCGTGAAATAATTTAGTCAAAGCAAAAGCTTCAACAGCTGGTGCCATTTCAATTGATTCGAATCGGGACATGATGCTGGTTAAACCGAGCTAAAAAATTTCAAAAAAAAAATAGTTTAAACAATTTCAATTTCTCGTCATAGAAGAGAGCAAAGCGAGCGATCCAAGGTGACCTTCCTCTGTGCCTTCTCGCTGCTCACTGCCAATTGCCTTCTCCCTCTAAGCTCTCGTCTATACTCAAACTCACAAACTAATCAGAATGACGTGATTGTTTGTCACAACCCCTGTTCGCTCCCTTCACTTTCAAAATAATAAATAAAACTTTCTATTTCTATTCCATTATTATTATTTCTAACAACAACAACAACAAATTATTTGGCTAATCACATTCATATAATTTACTTCTTCCCCAATAAAAATATCTATTTTTTTATTTTCTATATACTAGATTATATTTAAAATAATTTATTTACAAATAATATATTAGCTGGAAAGTAACAATTTGTTTATCCTGCAAAAAATAAAGAAGTTGCCATTTAGGCTTTTATTAGAGGTCTAAACCGTATATATATAGGCCTATATTCTTTAAGGTTTCCGCGACCGGATAAATGCGAAGATAAGTTTTCTCAGGTTAAGTCGAGTGAGATGTTGAGATTCACTCGACGTTTCGGCTCTCCTTTCGGAGCCGTTTTCAAGAAGTATGGGATTAGGGAGGGAATTGTTGAGGTAGTTTGTTTACGGGGTCGCAGTCTTGCTGGTCCCCAGGTCAATTTGGTGGATGCCTCAGAGGCTTGGATTGGTCTCTGAGAGCTGGAGGGAGGTTAGATGTGTGTAATTGTGTTTGTGTTCGGTTTAGGTTGGCAGATTGAGGCCCCGTAGTCAACCTAAACCGAACACAAACCCAATTACACACAGCCAACCTTCCTCCAGCTCTCAGAGACTAATCCAAGCCTCTGAGGCATCTACCAAATTGACCTGGGAATCAGCAAGACTGCGACCCCGTAAACAAACTACCTGAACAATTCCCCCCCCCCCCTAATCCCATATTCTTGAAAATGGCTCCGAAAGGAGAGCCGAAACGTCGAGTAAATCTCAGCATCCCACTCGACTTAACTCGAGAAAACTTATCTTCGCATATATATATATATATATATATATATAGTTCTGGAAGGTTTCCGCGACCGGATGTATGCAAAGATATATATATATATAAACCAGTATATATATATTATATTTCGCTCCGAAAAAAGTGGCAAAACGACCCACCCTATTGTAGACCAGTGTATCAAATGAAACTACTATACTTTTTTTTTTTTTTTTGGAATGGGTGCATAAGGTCCGAAGACCTATAATGACCAGTGGTCACATGCAGCCAGGAAGAAAATAAAAACAAAAGGAGAAGCATAAAAGGGAAACTCAACTGCGGGAACTGAGAAGATGCCTGTTGAGGTTAGACTTGAAAGTCTGAAGATTGTAGGTTTTGGGGAAGAATGACGCAGGGAGCCTGTTCCAATCACGGGAGGTCATGAGGACAAAAGAAGAATGAAATTGATTAGTTCTGTTAGTCATGATCTGAACAGCATAGGGATGCTGGGACGATGCCTCTCTTGTGTTTCGCGAATATGTTGCATTGGGTGGGATAATTGATTTTAATTCGGCAGAGCATTGACCATGGTAATACCTGTACTACTGGCTTCTATTAATATACAATTAGTATACAATTATCAAATGCTTTTCAGCTTTAAATACAGTGCTATTCGTTGAATTGACCAATTTCTCAAAACAAATTTGTCCCTTCAATGAATAGTACTGTATATAAGCATTGGATACTTTGAAACTCATCTCCTGACTTTATCTTCCCTCTCTCTCTCTTATTGTTAAATACAAAAGCCACCTTAATATTTCGTTTCTTAAATATATAATTATTATTAAGATTAATTTTGTTTAATCGTTCTTTAATCTTTGTTGAGGGATCTCTGGGGGATTATCAAAAGCTTTTCAGCTTTATTCTTCGATGAATGGACGAATTTGTCAAATGTATGTCAAAACAAATTTGTTACTTTAATGAATAGCACTCTATATAAGCATTCGATCATCAGAAATTTATCAAACATTTTATATATACACTACACCACTTCACTATTTCCCATATAACCATTCATACACATTTATTTTATATATTTTTTTTCGTTTGAGAAAACACTCTTGAAAAATGATTTGTGTGAAGTAAGATGCATTTTAATAGAAAATTTTATTTCATTAATGCTTGTCACCTCACTTAACCAACTCATTAGTTTCAGAGGTCACTTGTTAAAATTTAAACAATATTTACACTTAACTATTTAATCAATTGAGAGTCATACAATTCACGTTATATATTTACAAGTGACTGTTTGAAGAACCAAAGCCTAAGATTAGAGATTGTTTTTTCTATGACAATTTGAATAATTTTTCTTTCAACCACCAAAAATCAGCAAAGTAACTGGCCGATAATCCATTTTATGTGACTCTTTTAAATTTGAAAAGGGGCAGATGGGGAATACAATTTTTAAAAATAAAAAATCATATTTAAACCTATTAAAAAAATGTTTCCTACCTAAATAAAAATACTTTGATTGCTGCCTAATGAGTTTTTATTGTTCCGGTAAAAGTTTTCGGTTGCTCATATGATAAAAAAAGTACAATTGATTGAGAGTTTCAAAATTTATTTAAATAAAACCTTGAAAAACTTTTTAATTGCATAGATAAGATAAAATTAATAAATTGGGTTGAAAACAAATTAACAACTATTGATTTGATACCTTCAAAAAATTTTTGCAACAACCTTGTTCATGACTAGGGGCCTGGTTAGGGATACTCTGATGTGATTTCTTTGAATTAAATCGACTTTGCAGCTTCTGAATCAGCATATGAATGTGATTTCTTTGTGAAAGATAAAAATATTATGATTATAATGACGCTAAAGGATTCTCTTGATTTATCATATACAATCTATATTCAAAAATCGTGAATACATATTTTTTTCCTTCTTTTGTTAACTAGCAGCTGTCGATTCAATTCATTATTCCTTTAAAAATAAAAAAAAATTTCAGTCATATCTTACTTGAGATTTTTTTCTCTCCGAAGGGTCGGATAACAAAGTTGATGGGACTTTCCCATGCACCTGTCTGAGTATCTCCAAGTTGTTTTGAAATATAACATAAAGATATATAATCTTTTTTTGATTGCTGTTAAATGTCTTCTCAAATGAGGTGATGTAGGCAGCCATAAGGAGAAATAAAACGCTAATTTATTTCAGTGTGCTAATCGACGTTTCGGAAGCTAATCCCCCCTCTCCCTCAGGACCTGGTCGAACTTTTTAGAAAAAAATTACATTTGACAAAAAATATCATTAATAAAATTTTCTACTCACCGAACAGTAGTCAAATTATAACAAATGGGTGTCATTTGTTGATCTTAATTCATTCGGATTACGTTTGTTTATAAAATAGCACAGTATGATTTGTTTTTGATTCAATTCAAGGTTGTTGATATGAAAATTCTCTTGATTAGGACCTGAAATGTTGATGAGCAGACAGAAATGAATTGGCGTTTTATTTCTTTTTCTGACTCTAGGCAGTCCTCCTCGTTGGAAAGTTTTAAAATGGATTAAAACTAATTTCTTTTTTTAAAACTTGTTTTAACAAAGGCGTTGTTTCTTAACGATGAGGGCATGTATTGCTTTTGCCTTTTTTCCATAGGGCTTACTCTTGCCTTTTTACTTTCTCTTACCTCTATATAGGGGAGAGGGCGGGACATTGGGACACGAGGCACATTGGGACATTCGAATTTTAGCTCTACTAAATGTGCCCATTTTATTATAGAAAATATTTTCTTAATAAAATGGGTACTTAATGCACCCTAACGGTCAAAGAGTATAACTCAAACTTTATATTTAGTAGAGCTAAAATTCGAATGTCCCAATGTGCCTCGTGTCCCAATGTCCCGCCCTCTCCCCTACATGTTAATATACCATGGTATATAGAAAGTATTGGATTCATGTCAAAAATTCAATGTCGAGATTTTGATGGATCTTCACGTTTTGAGGTCCCCTGAATCCAAAAGTGGTTTTCGCGACATGGTCTGTTTATGTGTGTGTGTGTCTGAGAACAAAATATCTCAAGAACGGAAAGAGCTAGGAGGTTGAAATTTTATATTTAAGTTAGGCACCCCCCTGAGACGTGACACGAAGCTTTTGAACAAAATCGACCAAAGAGTACTAGTACTTTACTGATGCACTTTTTCAGTTTTTTTCGATTTTCTCAAAATTTGCTCCAACGATTTTTTTTTTAATTCAAAAATCAATTATTTTTTAGATTCTCTTTAAAATGTATATTCTCATTTTGTCATTGAAATCTTCTGAAGATTTTTACTCTTGTACTTCATAGAAAAGATAAGAGAAATGGTTGCCATGGTTACAAAATATAAATATTTTCCCATACTTATAAATTTTACATCTTGAAATTCGAATGTACCGTACTGTAGGATACTAAATATATGTCGACACGAAAAATCTTGTGTGACAAGCAACTTTCGATAAAGTTGTGTGCTGTGCGCCAGTCACACCAGATTTTTTCCATTGGACTGTTTTTTTCCAAATACCCACAGTTCTGATATTATTATCTTCTAATTAACCCAATTCTCTAAATGAACTTAGCTTATCGATAGCGGTGTTATCTCTAAAATAGAGATGAATTTTTAAATATCTTACCTCTCTTAAAAAAACTTCCCTTGATAATATTTGTAGTGTTTCATAAAGAGAAGTGGCAAAATAGTCAATATTTCTTTCATTAATTCCAGTGATTTCAAATACTCCAGTATATTCAATATAAATATGGAAACGTCTTCTTAAATAACTCACTTGGTGAGCTAGAGAAAAAATTATAAATTTTAAGTAACATTGATTGCTTATTTATTTATCAAAAACGAATTAAATTTTTCATTTTTTTAACATCCTAAAAACCACCAAAATTTTCTGCACAGTGAAAAAAAAAAACAATCACAGTAAAAAAACCCCACTGGATCCCATTTGTAGACAACAGTGATATGATTCTTCACTATTTATTATAGTGGTACAAGTTTTTTAAGTAATGCTCGAAAATAATTCATTGAGGGGTTATATCGTTCTAAATAAAGAAAAAGTTTCTTTAAATTTATGTTCGGACACCCTTCTATCTCCAAATATGTGCCATTTTTTCACTGAATAATTAATATCTCTATAACAGCTTGACCGATTGAGTTGAATTTTTGAATGAACTCACTAATGTAAGGTCCTTGTTAAAAAAAAAAAAAAAAATGAAAATGACAGTCTTTTTTTTTTAATCATTTAAAGGGATAAATTGATTTTTTTTTTAACTCAATTTTTTACTTTCTCTTACCTATGTATATATGTAATATATATATAGAGAAAGTATTGGATTCATTCAAAAATTCGATGTCGAGATTTTGATGGATCTTCACGTTTTGAGGTCCCCTGAATCCAAAAAGTGGTTTTCGCGACATGGTCTGTCTGTCTGTGTGTGTGTCTGTGTGTGTGTGTGTCTGTGTGTGTGTGTGTCTGTGTGTGTTCAATTTTAAGCATGAAGGAATTGAGCTATGAGGCTGAAATTTTATATTTAAGTTAAACACCCCCGGGACCGGAAAAATAAGCTTTTAATCAAAATCGGCCAAGAGTACTAGTACTTTACTGATGTACTTTTTCAGTTTTTTTTCGATTTTCTCAAAATTCGCTCTAACGATTTTGATTAAAATTCAAAAATCAATTATTTTTTAGATGCTCTTTCAAATGTATATTCTCGTTTTGCCCTCAAAATTGTTTGAAGCACACTTTACTCTTGTGCTTCATAGGAAAGATAGGAGAAATGGTTGCCATGGCAACAAAATATAAATATTTTCCCATGTTTATAAAAATTTGACATCTTAAATTCTAATATATTGGCGGAAACTAAATATATGTCGACACGAAAAATCTGTGTGACAAGCACAAACACAACTTTCGATTTCCGAAGGTAAGAGAAAGTTGTGTGCTGTGCAGTCCCCGATTTTTATATAATATTTTACATTAGTGAATTCCGTATAAAAAGCAACTCAATCGGTCAAGCTGTTCCAGAGGTATAAATTTTTTAGTGAAAAAGAAACAAAATGGCGGATTTCTAAAGAAAGAAGCTTATTTATTACCATCCTCAAATAAATTTTAATAGAAAATTTGGTCTATAGTGTCTCTAATTTTAATTTTAATTTTAAAGCGTCACCCCTTAAAAATATGCAGATAGTTAAAATGCATAGAAATATTCAAGTTTCAGTACAATCTGAGGTGATTTAGTGGGGTCTCAAAACGGCTTAAAGCTTTAAAAAAAATGAATTTTTACAGTTTTTTAAACTTTGCAAACCCCTAATACAATTTTCTCTGATCCCTGAATGAAAAAAACATATATTTACGACCTATACAGAATATCGTAAATGGACGATTTTCCCATTCAGGGGATGTAAAACTTACTTTTTTAGGGCTGTCCAAAGTTAAAAAAAAACTGAAAAAAATTTTCAAACTTTTAGCCGTGCTTTGCCCTAAATCACCTCAGATTGTACTGAACCTGGAGTATTTCTATGTAATTCATCTAACTGCATATTTTTAAGGGGTGACGCCTTAAAAAAATCTTTAAAATTCAAAATTAGAGACACTATTGAGCAAATTTTCTATTAAAATTTATTTTTCTCTATCCCTGATAATGCAAAACTGCTGGCATTTTTTGAATCATCATATACTCAAAAAAGTAAAATAGCTCAAAATACCCGACATTTTATTTTTTAAATTCTTTTAAATATTTATGCGCCCGGGACTCTGCTCCCCTTGACCTGCTGCGCCCCCCCCGCATTACGTGGTCTGCGGGGGTGTTATTTAAGCCCCTAATCTCTAGCTTTACAGAAACGCACTGTAAATTCTCCTAATTTTTTGTTATTTATATGAATTATACCTACGACTCAAACATGAATAAACTTTCGGTCCCGCTCTTCTTGTTAAAAAAGTCCAATCACCAGGACATTTAATATGTTCTAATTTATCACGTAACAAAAAACGTAATTTAACAATTCTTTCATAAATCATCTTCACTTTCTTCAACCTTTTGGTTTTAAATAAAATGACAAAAAATTTTATTGTTGTTAAGTAAATCAAATAACATTGGAAAAATTTTTTTACCAGATATCCGTTTTTCTTTTATCACTATTAATAAGAGTAAAAATTCGACTTGTTTTTTGAGGTACTATTCCTTCATTGATTAACTGATAACTTGTCATTGAATAATTGACTTTTAGCAAATGCGTTCTATCATTTAGAATAAAAGACACAGCTCCGATATTTACATAATCTAAAAAGAAATTTACTTGAATGTTGAGTATTTTTTTAGATTATTAGGGAAGAAAATTTTGTTTTATTTTTGGGTTGCTTTATGTCTTAATAATGGCGTACGTTACGGTCTTTGCTTAAAAAGAGGCATGTCAAGTATAATTGAAATATTATTATTATTCGCTGATAAAATAAAAACATATTTACTTACTCGGAACGACAAATATCCTTTTAAAATTTTGACATAAAACAAATTCAATTTTACAATTAGCAAAAAGACGAGGAACATATCCATCTAAATAAAATTCTCCCAGATAAAGTCCTTGGTAAACCAAATCTAATATAGGGAAGAATTCTCTCTCCTGAAAAATTTCATTTTTTTTTTTATTTTAAGAAAATTTTATATTAAATATTAATATTCAGTAAATAGTAATCGTTATTCGTTTCACCTAGCAAGTGAAAGTCTTTTTTTTTCTATAATTAGGAAAATATTTGGTAATTAAATAACAAATTTTTTTTTTACGATAACTACAAGAATTTAGTCAGCGTCCTTCATCCCACCAATTTTTTAAGATTTTGTTATCAGAGCACAAATATTAATATAATATGCAAAAAGATGTTTATAATGAAACCATTTCAGGAGGACTGAAGCTTGAGCCCCAAAGTTATTATTGGAAGATACAAAAGAATATATAGACCATGTTACGCATTAGTGTGAGAAATTTTTAAAATAAGCTTAGATGATTTATTTAAAAACCAACTGTCAAATTAGTTCAGAATTCTTGCAATAGATGGCAGGCTAGTCTAACAGCCGATATAGTATTAACCTATATCTGGCCTATATTTATATATTTTTATGCTTTTATAAAAGATACATAATAAATAATAACATTTATAATGTATTTATTGTTAAAAGATCAATGAAAATCAACCAAATGCATTAAATATTATTAGCTACCATTCTGACATCTCTTGGCAAATTTTTGAATTACTTAATTTTTTGGGTATACTTTTTATGACACACTACGCCATCTTATCGGGAAAAACGTAACACCTTCGCTCCCGTTCCCTCTTAATACTAGCGTAATTTCTAGGATAAATACTTTAATGACTTCAACGATGAGGTCCCAATCTTTCTCAGTTGGTACCGTGTCATTTCCCAGGGGTGGAATACAACTCACAACGATGATACAATTCGGGGGTGCCTTCTTTAAATCCTTTAGACACGTTTTGATATCAAATTTTCTTTTTTCATATGAGAACCATTGATAAGTTTTTATTTCAAAATAACAACTCACAGCCATTGCCACATGCCTTTCTAAAATTCATTAAATGTTTTAAATTATTCGCGTAAATGATATTTGCTTATTTAGAGGGCTTATATTAATATAACACACAAAGCTCATCAAATTAATAAATTAAAATTTTTTTCCAACGATATTTTAATAATCGAAATGATTGGGATAGTCAGCGTAAATTTACAATTTGTGAAAATTTTGAGGCATATTTAAAGCCTTGTCAGGGTAAATAAAAAAAAATAAATAAAAATAAGGTTGCAATCAGTACTTTATTCCTTCATTCACCGCTAATATTTCGGTCTCAGGGTTTCAACCTTCATCAGAACTGTGGACTGTAAATGTACCTACTATTGACTGCAACCTTTCTTTTTTTATGTAATCTGCCCTCAACCATACACCTCTTTATTAAATGAATGTAACAGGATATTTTATTTTTCTTTAGGTTAAAAAAAAAAGATTAATGATGCTTACCAAATTCAGGACAGGGAATATAGATGGTTTTTAGTTTTAGGATATTTTTGGTCAGTAATGCCGCACTTGTTAAAGGATCCGTACCTTCTGTTAAAATCGTGGAGGCCTAAAAACAGAAAAATACACAGGAATTTGCAGTGACTTTGCAGCCAGGAGATTAAATAAAAAAATCTTTTATTTAATTTTTTATTCGCCGACGTGAATGCCGCCCTGATGAAGGTCGCGATTGGCGACCGAAACGTCGGCGAATAAAAAATTAAATAAAAGATTTTTTTATTTAATCTCCTGGCTGCAAAGTCACTGCAAATTCCTGAGTAAATCTTCACAGCCATAAAACATCAATTTATCGAGCAGAAAAATACATATTATTCAAGACAAAGATAAAAAATCTGGTGTGACTGTCGCCACACATAATATGTCTAAAACATAATTGATTTTTGAATTTTAATCAAAATCGTTGGAGCGAATTTTGAAAAAATGGAAAGAAACTGAAAAAGTTAATCAGTAAAGTACTAATACTCTTTGGCTGATTTTGTACAAAAGCTTATTTTCACGCCCTAAGGGGGTGCCTAACTTAAATATAAAATTTCAACCTCGTAGCTCTTTCCCTTCATGGTTAAAAATGTCCACACATACACAGACCAATTTGCGTGACCAACTTTTTTGGACTCGGGGGACCTCAAAACGTGATATCCATCAAAATCTCGACATCGAATATTTGACATGAATCCAATACTTTCTTTTTATATATATGTATATTATTATATACATATAGGTAAGAGAAAGTAAAATTAAACAGACAAATAATCCATTTCGCAATCTTTAAGTTTTTTACATGCAATAAAATTTCAGAAATTAAAATATCGGTCCATAGAATTGAAGATTTTAATTTCTGAAATTTTATTGCATGTAAAAAACTTAAGATTGCGAAATGGATTATTTGTCTGTTTAATTATACCGGGTGGGCCAATAGTGCGTGGACGGAAGATTGTGGGCATATTAACGGTCATTTTTAAAATTTTTTGATCGCACATAATGTGGGGCCTTTAGGGCTACAAATTAAAAATATTTTTGTTCCAATTGCACCTCATATACAGGGTGGTCCATATCAAAGTTATGTTTTTTTAAATGGAACGCCCTGTATATTATTGCATATTTGGATTCTACGGCCAATTTTAGTATGAGTTTATGTCATGCAATGTATTCCAAACCAAACCGTTTAGCCGCAAATCGGGCTTTAGTGAAAAAACTGCTGTCTGGAAAAAATTGAATATCTCGCGAACCATAAAACTTAGGGGACTGTTCTTTTGTGATTTTACTAACATTGAAATGTACTAATGTAGGCCAGATGGGTAACCCGGAATTATTCTTGTGTTGGGAGATATGGCTATCCCAATTTGGAAAATTTCAATCATGGATAACTTTAATTTTTCAAATGGAACATACTACTTTTTTTATGCCATGGGACGTGAAATTCAATTATCTTTCAGCTGATATAAGGTTGTCTATATCTATCTTTGGTAGTTTTCTTTTTATTCCAAAATATCTGATAACGAAAAAAAAAAATTTTATTATAGACAAAATAATTGAAAAAAAAATCCAAACGCAAAACAAAATTGTAATAAATGGAAAAAATATGCTAAATATTCGAAAACGTCTTTTAATTTCCTTTAAAATCATTTATTTGAACTTCTCGAAAAAGAAATTAGGGTTATGTTCAGGTTAGGAGGTGCGCCATTGTGTTGACAAATCATAACCCGAATTTGAGCAAGCGGGACTTCTTTGAGGAGTTCTAATAAATGGTTTTAAGGAAAATTTAAAAACATTTTCGAATATTTACCATAATTTGTCCATTTATTACAATTTTATTTTGCGTTTGGATTTTTTTTTCAATTATTTTGTCTATAATAAAAATTTTTTCTTTTTCGTTATTAGATATTTTGGAATAAAAAGAAAACTACCAAAGATAGATATAGACAACCTTATATCAGCTGAAAGATAATTGAATTTCACGTCCCATGGCATAAAAAAAGTAGCATGTTCCATTTGAAAAAATGAAGTTATCCATGATTGAAATTTTCCAAATTGGGATAGCCATATCTCCCAACACAAGAATAATTCCGGGTTACCCATCTGGCCTACATTAGTACATTTCAATGTTAGTAAAATCACAAAAGAACAGTCCCCTAAGTTTTATGGTTCGCGAGATATTCAATTTTTTCCAGACAGCAGTTTTTTCACTAAAGCCCGATTTGCGGCTAAACGGTTTGGTTTGGAATACATTGCATGACATAAACTCATACTAAAATTGGCCGTAGAATCCAAATATGCAATAATATACAGGGCGTTCCATTTAAAAACATAACTTTGATATGGACCACTTTTCCCCCCCCCCCCCCCCCCCCCCCCCCCCCCCCCCCCCCCCCCCCCCCCCCCCCCCCCCCCCCCCCCCCCCCCCCCCCCCCCCCCCCTGTATATGAGGTGCAATTGGAACAAAAATATTTTTAATTTGTAGCCCTAAAGGCCCCACATTATGTGCGATCAACAAATTTTAAAAATGTCCGTTAATAAGCCCACAATCTTCCGTCCACGCACTATTGGCCCACCCGGTATAGTTCATGCACATTTTCGAGATTAAAAAAAAAATTAACAAATTTTTTTTAAATAAAATTTTTTAATAAAAGTCTTACCCTAGATTCCAATTGTATGGGATGAGCTTCACCAAAAGCTATACTCAAGCATTTGCCCAAATATTCGGATATACTCCAATGTTGACCAAATATACTCATATCACTTAACACTTGTCTCATCGCTTCTGTAACATTTTCTATTATGGAAGGATCATCAGGATCTTTTATATCTAAAATTAATAAACATGAAATTATATAGGACATTTTTGCATATAAACTCTTGGCCGTAAGTTTTAGATGAAACATTGTATTTAATTTAATAATACAACTCTGTCTAACAATGGTCTATATAGAATAGTAATTTTGAAATAGAAATATACACGAATCAAATTGCGTTCTCATGTGTTGCATTCTCATCTTTGTATTGCTGGTTGCATGGGTGGCCGGGCGTAGTTTGAATCCTCATCGCGACAAACACGGATGCACGAAGAGGCACTTGGATTTTATTATTATATTTTTTATTATGATTTTTATTCATTATCAAAAATTTTGTAAAAAAAAAACGTTTTGCAAAAATTATTTTTCAAAAAAAAATTGGCGTGACTGTCGCACAGCACACAACTTTCTCTGTGCTTGTCACACCAGATTTTTCGTGTCCACATATATTTAGTTTCTGCCAATATATTAGAATTCAAGATGTAAAATTTATTACTATAGGAAAATATTTATATTTTGTTCCCAAGACATCCATTTCTCCTATCTTTCCTATGATGTACAAGTGTAAAGTGGTATTCAGAAGATTTCAATGGCGAAATGGGAATATTCATTTTAAAGAGCATCTAAAAAATAATTGAGTTTTGAATTTTAATCAAAATCGTTGGAGCGAATTTTGAGAAAATCGAAAAAAACTGAAAAAATACATCAGTAAAGTACTTTTTGGCTGATTTTGATAAAAAGCTTATTTTCACGCCTCAGGTGGGTGCCTAACTTAAATATAAAATTTCAACCTCCTAGCTCAATTCCTTCATGCTTTAAATTGAATCCAGACATACAGACACACAGACAAACCATGTCGCGAAAACCACTTTTTACTTTCTCTTACCTCTATATATGTTAATATATAGAGGGAGAAAATATTGGATTCATGTCAAAAATTCGATGTCGAGCTTTGATACACGTTTTGAGATCCCCTGAATCCAAAATAAAAATGGTTTTCGCTACATGGTCTGTCTGTGTGTCTGTGAACAAAATAACTAAAGAACGAAAAGAGCTAGGAAGTTGAAATTTTATATTTAAGTTAGGTACCCCCATGGGTCATGACACTAAGCTTTTGAACAAAATCAACCAAAGAGTACTAGTTCTTTAGTGATGCACTTTTTCAGTTTTTTCGATTTTCTCAAAATTCGCTCCAATGATTTTGATTAAAATTCAAAAATCAATTATTTTTTAGATTCTCTATAAAATGTATATTCTCATTTTGTCATTGAAATCTTCTGAAGACCACTTTACTCCACATAAAAGATAGGAGAAATGGTTGCCATGGTAACAAAATATAAATATTTTCACATATTTATAAATTTTACATCTTGAAAATCGAATGTACGGTACCGTCGGAAAGTAAATACATGTGGACAAAAAAATCTGCCGTGACAAGTACAGAACACAACTTTCGATTACCGAAGGTAAGAGAAAGTTGTGTGGTGTGCGACTATCACACCAGATTTTTATTTTTAAAGTTTTCAAATTTTGTACGTATCTCTCTGCTTATTTTGCCAACATAACATCTTCCAGAAATAAACTAAACGTGATCTAATCACAATTAATTGATTATTTCTTACTCACTATATTCCAAAAGTTCAATTTTTTTGGAAAATTTATCTTCTTGACACATGTTATAGATATCAACCCATTTTATATATGATTCAAGTGTGGAATTTAATATTACTTCTTTCTCCAACATTCTATCCTGTTAAAATAAAATTTTAAATTTGTATATTATTTAGACAAATTAAAACTTTTTAGATACCTACTTCTTTTAAAGATTAGATCGTCTTTTGTCTTTTGAGAATTCAATATTGTTTCTTTTTATTTGTTTTCACTCCAGGTTATGACGTCATTGTATTTATATTTCATAAAATTTTCCTTTGCCTCATTTTGAACTCAATCTTGATACATTTTTCTGTATTGATATTCCAATCTTATCTTCTATGTAATTAGGAAAATTTCTCTCAAATTATATTTGTCAAAGGCTTCTTTTTTTGTTGGCATTTTGTAACTAAATAATATTCGTTATTTTAATACTGCTAAAGAAATCTAGTCTAGGATCCCAGGCCTATTTTTACAAGTTATTACTATCAAGCTAATTTTACGTGAGTAGCTTCATTTTGATGAGACGTCCATCTTTTCCTCTTACAACTTAATTCTTGATTGTGGTAGCTAACAGGAGTAGCAGGGATATAATATTTCAATTTGACGATTCTCAAAAATTTATTATTACTTATGGGTTTTTTCATTAAATCTTAAAAAAATTATTAACATTATTGAAAAAAAAATATTTGTCCTACAAAATATATGGTTTGATCAAATATTCTCCCCCTTCCAACATGTACATGTTCGAAATGGTTTTCGCGACATGTTCTGTCTGTGTGTGTGTCTGTGAACAAAATATCTAAAGAACGAAAAGAGCTAGGAAGTTGAAATCCCCATGGGACGTGACACGAATCTTTTGAATAAAATCGACCAGAGTACTAGGTCTTCGGGCTTGGTGTAGGGGTTAGCGTGCTAACCTCGTATACCAAAAGTAGCGGGTTCGGACCCCAGGCAATCCGATGATTTTATTTAAGCCATTTGGATACCAAATGGCTTAAATAAGAATGCCTGGACCCCAAATATAGTCATATTAATCAATAACGGATATCGTCAAAGTCTTATATGGCCTGAGTTGCCGTAAAGACTGTGTGAATGTGTGAGTGATGTGAACTTTGTCTACGGTCAACCAATCTACGGTTGTACTTTTTTTTTAACACTCACACTTTTTTCTCATTCACTCTCACATTCACCCCCACGCCATTTACCACGTTACCAATCCTGCCTTTGGTATCCAAATGGCAAAACCGCGACGTTTGGTACACGCTTAGCCTCACACCAGCCCCGAGGCGGTTGGGAACTAAAGTTAAGTGTAATCGTAAAAAGTTAAAGTCGAAATTTTTCTGAAGCTGTCAAAATGGGTTTTGAGATCCCCTGAATCCATTTAAGTAGTTTTTGAAATGATATCTGTGTCTGTATGTCTGTGGTAATTTTCGGACAAAACGTTTTTGACTAATCGTGCCTAAAACTGTTTTTCAATGCTTTTCTATGGGTCAACGCACACCGAGGAGGCAAAGTACAATTACATGATTCACATCATTGAACAAAATGTTTTGTCAATGAGCGTTTTGCTCAATCGGTATGCGTTGGCATTGAACATGTTCGGCCATTGAGCAAAAAATGCCAACGCACACACACGGATTAGGCAAAACGCTCAATAACAAAACATTTTGTCCTTTGGTAAAACATTTTGCTGAATGGCAAAACATTTTGCCTAATCGATGTGCGTTGGCATTGAGCAAAACTTGGACTAAAGGAAAGAACTTCAGAGCATTTTACCTGAGAATTCGCAGGTCCTTTATTAGGGGAAGGTTACCTACTTTTCGTTATTTATATCGGAAATTAAAATTTTCTCTATATAAAGATCTCAAATATACAATTAATTATTTTAAAAAATGAAAACGTGCTTAGAAAATTATTATTTATTTATTTCTTTTAATTTCGGATATTTTAAAAGTACTTCATGTATACTATCAGCTATATACTGAATATTGACAGTTGTAATTCCTAAAAAATGTATAAATCCTTTTCTCATCAGATAAATATGGAAATCTTTATACAAATGCATGATTTGGTTATCTGAAAAACAAAATAAATAAATTAATTTATATTATAATAGTTTTTAATCAATCTTATCTACTACAAAAATTTTAATTGTTTTTGGAATTATATTGATTCGCCTGTTGAAGTAGTGACAAAACTTTTTTCCTTGTCCATTACTCAATTTCCTTTATTTTTTGAAATTTATTTAAATAAATATGGATGTAATATCAAATGAATATAGGCCTAAAATTTATAATTAATACCATCGATGCTAATCATATCCTTCCTCTTTTATTCTCTGAAATCACCGAATTATTCAGCTATAATGCTAGCTTTTTCATATTATCATCTATTAATAAAATTCAATCAGAGATAAATGTTGGCGAAATTATCAAACCATTCTATTCGCTCGCTGATAATGCGATGATGAGAATTTTAAACAAATAAGTTAATGCAATCTTTTATCTTTCATAATACGAGTACTTGGGTTATCGTCTCTCATTTCGTCAAAGATTTTTCTAATTTTAAAAATTTGTAGGATAATAAGTTATATTTTTTTTTAAATTAGTAAAAATTAAAATCCATTAGAAGCATGCCCTACCCACTAGAACAGCGTTTCTCAAAGTGGGGGTCGCGTCCCGGTACTGGGCCGTAGAAAAATTTTGCCGGGTCACGAAAAAAAATTGTAAAAATACAAAAAAAATATTTTACATATTTTTTTTACATCAGTTAGACACTAGGAATAGTGGCAAAGTGTGTATTAGTACTCTTTCATATAGCTTAAAACAAACAAATAATTTAATTTTTATTAAAAAATAAAATTTGTTTTGTTGTAAATAATTGGGATTATTTTTCATAAGGTGGTCTCGAAAAATTTTAAAACTTCGTACCGGGCCGCGTTCAAAAAAGTTTAGAAACGCTGAAGATATGTGCTGTGTTTTCGTCTTGAACAAAATTTTATTCGGCAGAAAACCCAGGGGGTAGGTCTTAACATACTCAAACTCATTATACATTTGTTTTGCTTACCGGGTCTTATTAATTTACCAGTTATTTACAACAGAATTTCTATTGAAATGAGCAGTTCTTAAATCTCTCTATACAGGACAATTGTTTTGTGATAATAGAATGATAATTTTGTTTTGAATTAGCTCACCCAACAGAACATGTTTTTATTAAATATAATCAAAATATAAGTGTATTTTGTGTGTGTGGGTTCATACAAGGGGCTGGTGCAAGTTTAGCACGTCTATTCCTCAGATATGCCGAAGTTGCCAGGAGAACTTCGGCTCGATTCCACTAACAAATACACTTATAAAAAAAATTCAATAAAATTATTTTAATTTACTTGTTAATGTTGTAAAAGTCATCAATCCATTCTGATTAGTCAAATGATTCCACTTTCCAGGTGTTCTCGTCTGTTCTAAAATCATTTGAAGTTTAAACCTTGACCATTTATTGATATTGGAAAACTCTTCAATAAGATTGAGCCACACTGAAAGTTTTTCGGGGTCAGAAATAATTTCAGCAACGATTCTGCCAGTCAATTCCGGAGGTGCCATATACGATGATCTTATTAAATGAACAAATTGTGATTTTATTGCCGGAATCACAGAGGCTTTATTTAGACCCACTATTAAAATTCCACCTTCGTTATCTAAAATGGAATTCATAATCTGTTATTTAATTAAAAAACTCAAAAAACTCTAAAAATCATTATAAGACATCTACTTGGAAGGCTTAAAACTCTTTTGAATGAGACACAAGCCAAGAACTCGATTCCTCTCTCTCCAAATAATCGCACCACCCAGGCTGCATCATCTACATTTCCAGTTTCCAGTCCATAATATGGAACACTAATAATTGGGAAAAGATTCTTTTTCTACAACAAAAAGTTTGACAAAACAAATTAGGCCTATGCCAAGGAAGATACACAGGAACGACTCAAATAAAAGGGGTTCGGTGTACTCGGGCCGCCCCTGTTAATATAATATTTATCAATATTATGAATCGATTTACCATGATAATGTCTACGATATATCCAAAAGTATAATGGTTAGGATCAACTCCGGTTGGAATATGACCCAAACCTTGTAGAAATACTACAGAATTTTCTGGTGCTTTCTTCAGGTCAGTGACCCAGCCTGCAAAGTCGATGCTGTTTTTCATATACTTCCAATACCGATAATGTCGGATATCCCTAAAGCCAGCATGTTTAAATATTTCAATGTAGTGTTCTGAAAAATGTAAAATTCGATATCTACGAATGCTTTCATTTTCAAGAAACCATGTTTTATAAAAATAATAAATATTGTAAAAGATTACCCCATTTTGGTTTTGAAAAGTACACTACAGAATATCCATGAGTAAATAAAAATCTTGCAGCCATTGATATTCCACTCACATAAGTTGGCATCTCTATTCCAAAAATCTAAAAAAAAAAAATAATTTTCATTAATTATTTTAAAGGAAAGTCCGAACTTCCGTGAGATCCATATTATTTTTGAACATAGAACAACGCAAAAAAATTCCGCCCTTCCCATCTTTCTCTAGAAGAATCCGAAACGAGAAACGGCAATCAAGGAAAAGGTGATAGATATTAATGATCTAGCTGGCATAATTTCTGCCTGACAAGAGGAAACTTTTTGCTGTCAGTGTTTTAGTGTAGATTTCGAGAATTCTTTCTTCTGGACGGATTAATTTTACTTTCTCTTACCTATATGTATATGTTAATATATTTATTGGTATATATAGAGAGAAAAAGTATTGGATTCATGTAAAAAATTCGATGTCGATATTTTGATGGATATACACGTTTTGAGGTCCAAAAAAGTGGGTCCCGCAAATTGGTCTGTATGTGTGTCTGTATTGACATTTTTAAACATGAAGGAAATGAGCTATGAGGTTGAAATTTTATATTTAAGCTAGGTACCCTCCTGGGACGTGACACGAAGCTTTCCAACAAAATCGGCCAAAAAGTACTAGTACCTTACTGATGTACTTTTTCAGTTTTTTTCGATTTTCTCAAAATTCGTTACAACGATTTTGTTTAAAAATATATAAATCAATTATTTTTTACATGCTCTTTAAAATGTATATTCTCATTTTGCCCTTGAGATCTTTTGAAGCACACTTTACTCTTATACTTCATAGGAAAGATAGGAAAAATGGTTACCAAGGTAACAGAATATAAATATTTTCCCATACTTATAAATTTTACATCTTGAAATCAAATGTACCGTATACTGTAGGAAACTAAATATATCTCGACCCAAAAAATCTGGTGTGTCAAACACTGTACACAACATTCTCTTTCCGAAGGGTAAGAGAAAGTTGTGTGCTGTGCGCCAGTCACACCAAATTTTTTTATTCACTAAATTCAAACTTTTTATAAGCTTCTTTAGTTTGTTATCTTACCCTTTTTTCGATTAGCCCTGGGAAATCTTTTCCAAATATAAACGAGCAAATTATTTCACAAACATTTTCATCCCCTAATTGAGAAATACGCTTCGATTGAAAATAATTATTTTCAATAATTTCTTTTTTTACTTGATGAGAAAATTCAAAAAGTTGTACATCATGGGATATAGCTAAAAATATATATATATTTATTTAATTGATAAATATAATGATTATACATTTTAAAATCCTACAATTTTAATATTTTTTAACACTAACCTCGGAGTCAAAACACCTTCCTCTAAAATCAATTGAAAATATCTTTAATAAAGACTAAATACTTTTTAAGAGAGATTTTTTCAAAATACTCTAGATTAGACCTTAAAATTATTTTGAATAGGACCGAAAAATATTTAAAAAAAAGAGTTGACTTATTGTTCCTTGTAAAACTACGTATATTATCACATTTTCATTTTAATTGATTTTTAACAATTAATTTTCTATATCAGGGCTTCTTAAACCGTGGTCTGCGAACCCCAGAGATCAAATATCCATATGGCGATTTATGAGATTCAAACCCCCGGAAAATTTTCAATCCACACTCATTCACTACCTAATAAAAAGTAAAAAAAATCCCTAAAGCCTCATTTCACTCATTTCTTCGCTTATATATAACTTAAATTAATATAAAATTTTCAACAAATTTCTTACGAGTGTATAAATTAACTTTAACTGGTGATGTATCGTCATTATATTTAAAAAATAGATAATCAAATTTTCTTTCTTTGAAAAGGAGTGATTTCTTTAAAACATTAAATCGTGAATAGTTTGCCGCCGGTGTTTTCTAAAATAAAATAAAAATATTTCATTAAATAAAATAAAAATTATTGAAGAATATTAGGTAGGAATGGGACAATCCAATTTTCGAATTCTGAAAAAAAGTTCCTAGATCTAGAACGTGGTTCCCAACCTTTTTTGACCCATCGCCCCTTCCTGGAGGTTGACTGACACCTATCGCCCCCCTTTACATTTTCATTGTATGCCTAATTTTGAAGTAAAGTGTAAATAATAAAGCGTTTTATTATTTTAAACATTTTATTACCGTGGCCTATATACAGGGCCGCGACAGACTTGACAGGCCCCGCTCTTAGTAATACGCCCCCCCCCCCAAAAAAAAAAACAAAGTTTTTTTTAGTATGTAAAACTTTGTGGCCTCCTGCCAACCCTTTTTACACGTTTTTGACACAACTTTTTGAAATAGTTATACATAGCTTACAATATTTATTTAAATAAAGCTATATAAAATTTTTTCAAAATTTCCTAAACAAAGAGTTACAAAGTTTTAATTTATCGAGAACAGAGTTTCCGAGGTCTGGGGGTTTTTTTGATTAGCCCTGAAATTGCGTTTTTAGCTATCCTGAGTCGTGAAAAAGATCAAACTTGATTTGAGCTTAAGGCCCCCCCTGGAATTCAAGATGATTTTTTTTTAATTGAAATTTAAGATTTGAGCTAAAAGTGATTTCATTCTAGATTGGTTATCTTCAGACTATTTTATTTTTATGATAATATTTTGTCCTCTTATATCCTGACCATCCTGTAAATAGGATTTTTTCTCTTTGTTTTTATTTTTTTAAATTTTAGTAAACTAATAATTTTTCTCTCTTTGAATCTCTCGCCCCCCATCCCCCCCCTTTTTTCGCCCCCCTAACCCAAATCGCCCCCTTGGCTCCCCCCTTGCCCTATCTAGAATATTATAGTGGTCTCAGGGAGATGGGGGCAGAGGGACCCGGTTAGGAAAATAAGAAAATATTGCAATAGGCGTCGGAACTGAGGGGGCGGGGGGGGGGAGGTCAAGGATTTATTGGCTAGAATTGACCAGGATCAAAATATAAATATATTTCACTGTAATAAAAGCTCACGAATTTCTTTTAAATACTTTTATTTTTGAATTTCTTTAAATTGTGCTTTCAACATGATGATTTCCAAAAAACAAATCTCGGGTGCGGAAAAGACCTTAAAAAAATTCCCCCCTCCCCCTCTCCCTAAGAAAAACTTTAAGTTTTACCATATTAATAATATAGTTTAGATTGGAATAAAATTTTCTGTATGATTAAAATTATAATATTAATTTCTTTATTAATAGAGTCTAATTTGATTTTTTATCTTACCAAAAGATTAACTATATATTCAGGTACCATCAGAAGAGTTTCATAAATCGCATTAACAAAATAATCAATATTATCTTCATTAAGATGATTAATTTCAAACACACTATGTGCTCCAAGATAAATATGGAATCTTCTCATTAAAAGATCTAATTGCATTTCTAAAAATAAAAGGTTTTAATTATTAAATTAAAATTGATGTTAAATAATAGGCTTTAAGAACAACTGATTCCTTTCATGGAAACTATTTTCCTTACCACTAAAAGGTAGCTGATCTGATGGAGTTGATTTTTTGATTAAATAAGTCCAATCATAGTCATAGCATTTTTGCTTACTTAATTTCTCATATAATGCTTTTCTTAACGATACATTCTTGTGTCTAAAGTCAGTAAGTTTTCTAAACCTAAAAAAATAATTTTTCATACAGAAATTTAATTTATTATTATTAACTTACTTGAGGAATGTCGCAAACATTTTCGCCAAATTTTGTTAAGGTGCGCGCGTTTCGGAGTGCTAATTTTGGGAGTTTCCAGCGGCCACTAATTTTGAAGCTATCGACCTCAAATTTTTTTTTAAATTAAAGCTATTTAAAATGTCTACAAATTATAGAAGCCCTTTTTTTGATTTTCGAAAAAATAATTTTTTTTTTTAGATTAATCTCATTAAATAAATGATATTTTAAAAAAAGGAGCTCTATAAGTTGTAGATAATTAAATTAGTAATCATTGTGTTAAAAAATAATTAATTTTCTACCCTTATTTAATTAGCTGGAAGCTCTAGAATGAAATGGAATAAATCCCATGTATTCCTATGGAAAAACTAACGCCATCTCTTGCCGTCTCGAGTAATTCGGTAGTCAAGAGTGTTCTAACCGTTTTTCGAGACACGCACCTTAAAGCGGAGGCGATTAGTTGAGGGATAAAAGCTTATAATAATGAATTAAAAACAATTCAGATTTAAATTTATTTCAAACGCAAAAAATTAAATATTTTATAAGGGAACTATAATAATTTAGTAATTAGTAATATTACCATAAATCTTTCAACTCATTTTTCCTCAATATTTCTGTTAGGTAATGAATTGTCGGAATATAATTCATTCTTTGCAGGCCTTTTTCTTTAAACTCATTAAATAATATTCCAGTATTTTCTATATTATAATTTAAAAATAAGAAAATAATAGACAAAGATTCAACCAATTCATTACTGCAAATCATTTTTGATCGCTCCTTCAATATACCGGTCACTCTAAATTTCCTATACATATCGTAAATATAGAGAAATTCTACTTTTCGAGAGGCAAATTCTCTTGGAACAAATGAATCGATGATGATATCTCTACAAAGACCATGATCATCAAAATAGACTATGGGAAATATTTTTCGTTCCTGGAAAATAGAAAATATTCATTCTATATAATATTGAAGGGCTAGTGGTAAATATAGCCCTAAGCTACAAAAAGTTTTTCTTACAGATTTTTGGAAAATTTCCAGAAAAATAAATAAACAAGGCTTGTGTTTCTAATTTCACCCCTTGTACCGAACTTTTTGACTTAGCTAGTTAACTACGATTTGGACTCTTATTTAATCATTTGGTTAGCTGAACTAGATGTGAAAAGACTCGAAAGTCATAGTTAACTAGCTTACTCGAGAGATAGCTAGTTAATTAGTTGTTAAGCGACCGGCCCTTAGTCGTTAAATGACTTGTTTCAAGCTCCCAAGCACCTTCCCGGGCCATATAAATATTTAAAAAAATACTTATTAGCTCTTAACGTTTCTGATATAAATAGGTCAAGCGTTTTTAGAAAACTGCACTTAGTTACTGTACCCGAGGCGTAGCTAGTTAATTAGATACCTCTGCAATTTACGGAACAAAATTATTTCTTTGAAAGATGCTATACAAAATTAAAAAATTTCATAAATCTCGCTTTTATAGTTTCTGGGATGATTTGGTACGGGCAGAGGACAGGGGAATGACAATTAAATACTGTAGTTAGATAAATTGTATCTACCTTGAGAATTTCCGCAATTGCTATCCACTCTTCTTTATTTGGTTCTCTCTTTTCATTATTTGGAATAGAATTTTTTAAAAAAATAAATGATTCTTCTGGAATATTCATAAGACTTTCCTTACATTTTTCGAAATTAAAATTCCTTGTTTTATCATCATGCCAAACACATATTATACACTTCACTCCCATATGTCTTATAAACAATTCTAAATACAAAATTTTTCAGAAAGTTTTAATTAATAATAAAACAAATGCATTTTCATTATTGAACTAATAAAAAAATCTGGTGTGACTGTTGCACAGCACACAACTTTCTCTTACTCTTCGGCAAGAGGAAAGTTGTGTTCTGTGCTTATCACCATTTCTCCTATCCTTCCTATGAAGTACAAGAGTAAAGTAGTCTTCAGAAGATTTCAATGGCAAAATGAGAATATACATTTTAAAGAGCATCTAAAAAATAATTGATTTTTGAATTTTAATCAAAATCGTTGGAATGAATTTTGAACAAATCAAAAAAAAACTGAAAAACTTCATCAGTAAAGCACAAGTACTCTTTGGCCGATTTTGATTAAAAGCATATTTTCACGCCCTAGGGGGTTCCTAACTTAAATATAAAATTCCAACCTCCTAGCCCAATTCCTTAAATTGAACACACAGACAGACATACCATGTTGCGAAAACAACTTTTTTGGACTCACGAGACCTCAAAACGTGCATATCCATCAAAATCTCGACATCGAATTTTTGACATGAATGATTTTGTTTGAACTAAATTATAGACATGCTAACTCTTCAATTATAAACTTAAACAATATTTTTTTTTTATAAATTAGTTTCTTTAAATTAAAAAATAAAAAAAACTTACTCTCTAATGGCCGTATTACGTAGATTTGAGTTAAATTGAAATGACTTTGTAAAAATTGTAATATAACACAATTTATATGACCAAAGAAGAAATTGAAGAAAACCTAAAAGAAAATAATATTATTTTGATAATTAGTATTTAGGGATTGTAATGGAAAAGTTCTTCAACTTAATTCTTTTTATTTTCCATTTAAAAGAACCCCTTATCGTTAGGCAACCAAAGAACATTTCTACACATACATTATCTAACATTAGCGCGGTTTTGTTTGTTTTATTTATCAAATGGAAATCGTTTTTTATTTAATTATTTCATCAAAATTTACTTCATTAAAGAAATTTTAAAGATGTAAATCCTGTATCAAATCAATAAGCCTACCTACTTGTTAAAATACGGCTGAGGATAATTGAAAATTTAATGTAGCGATTTGTTTTTAAAATGTTTTTTTTTTTTTTTTTTTTTTTTAGCAATTGTAGACTATAAGTTAATTAAGTAGTTTGAAATTAATTAAACTACAAAAAAAAAAAAGAACCATAAGGATGATTCTGACGAAATGAAGAGAGTTGAGGGAATCCCAAAAACCAATTTAACTAATTATTTTCGGCATCATAGGCCATATGGACACTTAGGGCCGGCATCAGTTCGTATCAGTTTGTTGACCTATAGTTACTTTGTAATGCAGAAACCCTCTTCCGGGGGAACAAATCCTGTTCTACCTCCTTCCACCTTGCTATATATCCTAGAAATATGTATATCTCTCTGAGCCAGGGGCGGATTAAGGGGGGGGGGGCGGTGGGAGCGATCGCCCCCCCCTCCCGAGAAGAAATTCTAACAGTTATAAAAACTAGTAATCTAAAGAAATTATGATTTCCGCTCTTTAATTTCAATTGAATTTGTTACCAATCAATTTAAATAAATAGGAAAGCGGTCTAAATAGCCATAGATGCCGACAAAGTCCTTAAATAAAATAAAAAAAACCGCCCCCTCGACAAAATTGCATTAATCCGCCACTGCTCTGAGCCACGGGTTATGGGTAATAATTCTCTTAAATATAGTAATATTTAAATTGATATTACCCTTGAATCAAAATCTTCATCTCTTTTTTTTCCGAAAAGAAATACTTTCATAATTTCCTCTAATTCTTTCGAATAATCAACTACATTTTTATCCGATCTGTCTATGAGATCATTAATATTTATTTCACCTAAGGACATTTAAAAATTAATAATAATGTCACTAAATTGCTTTTTAAAATATTTCATCGTCGAATCTACTAGAAGAGCTTTCGTTTAAATAAATGTACCGAGTAGTACCTTTTTAGACATTTCTATTCTTTAGGCTTTTAAATAAATTACTTAAGATGAAATCTATTCACTGAATAGTATTCAAAGTAACAATTTTAAAACTTACATCTTCTAAAAAGTTCTAATTTATTTGGATTTTCATCTTTATCTGATCTGGCCTTTATTTCTTTCATTAAATTAACATAATATTCAATATCCATTTTCTTTATTTGGATATTCAAAATGTTTTTTTTTACAAACATAACCTTTAAATAAAACAAAAAGAATAAAAGAAAAGGATATAAAAATTTTTGGAATTTTGACAAACAAAAGAAAAATAATTAAAAAGATCATTTAGAAAAAAATTCCTCTCCATTCTAACAAAATTGTCGGGAAAAACAAAAAAACTGTTTAACTTCGATGTATTTTGACTTGTCCTAATAAAATAAAAAAAAACTCTTTAGGTTGTTCTTTTTCTGTTGCTGTATGCCATTCGTTGTTTCATCCCAGAAAACTTGTCTTGTTGCACAGTTAATTATTTTATATTAATAGGAAGGCCCGTACCTCTGACTCAGAGAGAAGATATTAGATTCTCGTGCCTGAGGTCCTGGGTTCGCTTCCCATCCCAGGACAGAAAAATTTATTTCATTTGAATTGTTTACCAATCATTTGAAATAAATAGAGATGGGGTCTAAATGGCCTTAGATGCCGAAAAAAGACCTTAAACAAATTTATCTTAATAGGAAGAGTTTCATAGATAATTCAATGTTAACTTCAAGTGATTTGTAGTTCTTGATGCATGTTATCTATACTCTCTGTCATTGTGAGATGATTCCTTTTTGAAAAAAAAAAAAAAAACCTCTTCGTATTGATCTCATTTTACTGGCAAGAAATTATAAGGTTTCATATGGAATACATGGATGGATAGAGGTATTAAGAGACAGATTCTGGTAAAAAGTGAAAAATATCCTCTTTTCAAAATGACCGATTCATTTGTAAGCTGGTACATTTATTATTATTTTTTTTACTATAAAATTACATTTTTATTATTATTTATATTAAATTTGATATAGAATCTCTAGTACGTTGACGTTCTTGTTGATTTTGAGAATTCAACGCTAGTTCCGTGTCATCCAAGTCATGTAACTGCCTCCAATCACATGGAAACGCAACCTAAAACAATTTTTATAATAATAATTATTATTATTTGATTATTATATTTCCTACCGTAGTTCTGTTTATATTTAACCGAAGTGCTTTCGACACATACCTCAAACCCAACTGGCCATAGCCATCTACTTGCACATCGTGAAGTTACTTGATTTCTATAACTACCTTCATTTTTAGCTAACGTATTAATCCTATTTCCACTTAATCCTCATTACTTTTAATAATGAAAATTTGCGAGATGACTTTGAGTTTTAATTAAGGGAATCTCTCTTCCTTGGACTCTCGCTTTTGGGACGACGACGTAGGATAAAGGTAATCTGTCCGTCGCGAAAGCGGGAATTACTGGTTCGAGTCCAGCCAAATCAACCAAATTATTGTCGCACGTTTTCCTTATTAAAAGTAATGAGTTGAAACTAGAATTAGGATTTTCTTTATCTTAAATCTTATATAGACTGGCTGATTTACAGTATTTTGGGCGTTGTTTTAAAAACCTTTCATACAAAGGTCTTCCAAGTTATTAGTACTGATTTCTTTTATCCAACCAATTCAAATCCAGGGATGGTCCTAGTTTGAATACCGACATAAAGCCTCACCCTTTTCGATTAGTGTATCATTGAGAGGGAACACTTCCTTAGGACGGGTTATCCCAACATTCCCTTTCCTCATAGAATTGGTGATGGGGTTCGTTAATCGAAAATCTACCGGTATATAGGCCTATATAAAAAAACTATTTTAAAACTAATAATAGTTGTACTTTTTGGCCGATTTTGATCAAAAGTTTATTTTCATGCCTCAGAGGGCTATCTAACTTAAATTTAAAATTTCATCATCATACCTCAATTCCTTCATGCTTTAACTTGAACTCAAATAGACCAATTTTTTGGAACACTTTTATGGACTCGGGGATTCTCAAAAAGTGTATACCCATAAAATTTTCGACAATAAAAAAACTAACTAGTATAAGTTAAGTATGCTGGGACAAATCGTAAAGGTTATGGAGAAAATACACCAGCGGTTGCTTTCCACATTAAAATAATTTATTTGGCAAATATTTCGGATTGCCTATTCAATGCATCAAATTATACTTATGTGGAGCGTGTTACAAACGGTAAAAATTTGCTATGAGAAGCCATTCTTAAAATTAGAGAGGACGTTTTTATCGGGCAAGCAACTGGGGAAAAATTACATCTGTAAATATATCATATATTACAAACTTACATCTGTAAATATATCATATATTTACAGATGTAATTTTCCCCCAGTGGCTCGCACGATAAAAACGTCCTCTCTAATTTTAAGAATGGCTTCTCATAGCAAATTTTTACCGTTTGTAACACGCTCCATATAGGTATAATTTGATGCACTGAGAATGGATTGCGTAGGCAATCCGAAATATTTGCCAAATAAATTATTTTAATGTGGGAAGCAACCGCTGGTGTATTTTCTCCATAATCTTTACAATAAGAAAACTTTATTATTATTTTTTTTTTCTCGTATACAAAATACTGTAATAGTGTATTTTAAAACTAATAAAATAATTTTTTTTTACCTGTGCAGGTGGAGAGGCACTCTGCAATAATAGTCTACAAGGACTTGATGGATTCCACGACGCTGGCGTTCTTTCCTCAAAAGATCGTTTCCGACCATTCGTCCATCCATGGGAATATTGAAATGTTTGAGCAACTAATTGATCTATTGCCAGGAGTAAAATGAACATAACCAGAAAATGATGATGAGTTGACAATAGTTTTGACTTCATCTATAATTCAAAAAATAATGTATGTGAATAGCAGGTATGGAAATATAGTAAGGAATTTAAATTTTAATATCACTTTAATATTAGCCTATGATTAATTAATAGAGGTTTACGAAAGCTGATTACTTAACCAACAACTTCACCATTTATCGCTCCTTACAGCCAGTACCGACCAACGAATACAGTATATTAACCATTTCAGAAAAACTTTTGAAATTTATTAGTAATTACTTAGAACACTCCCTTTAATTTTAATTGATTGGAGAAAGGGCAGGATCAGCCAAATAAAAAGCCTTTATATATTTATCGATCCCGGAGACGTTTCGAGACAAATTTATTATCTCATCATCAGTCCCTTTCTCCAATCAAGTAAATTCACAGCCACCATACTTCTACCCTTTAATTTTATTTGTTAAATTATATAAATTAATAATAAATAAATTAAAATTTGTTAATGATAATTTTATTTTTTAATAGGATCTCACTCCTACAAAAGGAAACGGTATCTTTATAAGGAAGTAAATATTCATGGACTTTCTCATACACAATAAATTATATTAATTACTAGAAGCCTCAAATGAAATTATTTTTCTGGAAAATGGCATATCTAAAAACTTGAATTTTAACTCAAGGAATGAAAAACAATTATGGGCATCTACTTAATGATATGCAACAATTGAAAATAAGTTAAATGGACCGCCACTCAACAATAGTGCAGCAGAGACACCTGGGAGACAACTAAGGAAGCCAAAAGGAATTGTTTGTCAAGTGACAAGAATTTGATGAATAAAACGGAGCTCCATACAGAAAAAGTTTTCTATATTAATATTAACTTTTTATATTGTGTTCAAAAAGTATTTAATTTTAATTCAAGTTCTCAAGATTGGACTAATGAATACATCGAGAAAACGAAAGTAAATATAAACTATTCATAATATTATTTAATTAATATTAACTATTTGTCTTAAAATCACCTGTTTGTATTTATTTTTATTTATAGTTATATCTATAGTTAATTTCAAATTAATTAAATATTCATTTTAAATAACCGATCTTAATTATTTTAAGTAGCCAACAGTTACATGTATCATTTTTCTTAACAATCCTTTTCAAATATTAGTCATTTTTAAAATATCCATTACTTGCCAATATTTTAAATATAAAAAAGAAAGAAAATATTAGGAACGATGTATTTATTGTCACTAAAGAATAGATTTTTTTGTTTAATGTCTTTTTCAGCATTTAAGGCCATTTAAACTCTTTCAAACACCGGAGTTGTTCTGCTGTGATGTTGATTGAATGAATTGAAGTTTTTTTTTTTTTTTTATAAATTTACATAAAAAAATGAACTGAATGAATTAAAAGAGTTGTATTTTTCTGATTTGAAATCAGTTCCATTCTACCTTATGTCAAAAATATTTTGTTTGCCTATTATACTCGGGTTCAGGGGTTAGCATCCCGCCCCATACGACAAAAGTCTATATCAATTGATTTGGCCACCAATCAATTGAAATAAATAGAATCAGATGCCGAAAAAGAGTTTGAACTCAAATAAAATAAAAAATAAAAAATTTAGAGAAATTTGACTCCGACTTTACTTGTATTGTTTACCAGGATAGACATAATTAACAGGTTTGTCCATATAAACTGCGAAAGCTTATATCAAAAGGCCCAGTTCATTATTTAGGCCTACTAGGAATATCATTAGATGTAATTTTAGATGATTAATAAGAATTTAGTGGACAAATAAACAGTTGGGTGAATTTTTACCAGAAATTTTATTAATATTTTCCCACTCACACACACACAACATATACACAGTCCTTTCAACAACTCAGGCCATATAAAACTAAACGATACTCGTTATTTTTAATAGTATATGCATAGAGGGTTCAGGAAGTTTAAGCCATATTAGTATCCAAATGGCTTAAATAAAATCATCGGACTGCCTGGAATCCAAACCCGCGACTCTTGATATAGAAGGCAAGCACGCTAGCAACTACACCAAGGCCCGAGGGCTTGAAGTGTTAAAGTGGCTGTTTTTATTTTAACAATGGAAAAAGGAACGGACAGACAGGAAATTAGCCTTTACGAAATGAAACTCACTGTATTCGAAACATTTTCGTAGAGACAAATTTCCTGGCTGCCCGCTTCTTTATTTTCTATATCCCAACCCATCTTTTGGCCTATTATATACCTTAAATTTGAATAATCTTACCTCCAGAGTTTCCTGAATGTTCTTCTTCTGGTCCTCTCAAACCGTCTACTGACCAAATCACATTTCTGATCGTATTTATAAGCTTTATTTAAAGTCCCAACTAATAATTTAATTACACTTCAATTTTGGACAATTACGGGAAAATTGTTTAATTAAATATCCCTCAATCGACCAATCAGTAAGCTAATAACATGATGATAACTTTTATAAGCCATATTTAGCAATAATTGTAAAATAATTTAATGAATTTAATAAAAAATAATTTTTTAAAATTAACAAATAAAAATGTTTTACTATAATATGTTATGTGTAGGTTGACTGGGGAAACTACGAAAAAATTGCTCTGTCTCTTCAATATAATATTAATATGAAATATTTAAAAAATAAGAAAGAAAGCTGTCTTTATATGGTTATTAGGGAAGATCTTCCTTTTGCCCTGAGTAAGAGACAGGGCCGTAACTACGAGATTTTTTAGGAGGGGCAAAATTTAATTTGCCGCCCCCTCCTTAAAATTTTCTATACAAAATTCATATCATTTTACCTTTTTTTAGTAAATCCATCTTTAATTGCCGCCCCCTGATATCTGCCGCCCGGGGCACACGCACCCACTGCCCCCCTCTAGATCCGGCCCTGGTAAGAGAACATTATTGTTCTGTTAAGAAGAAAAAATTAATTTTGTCTTAGGGCGTATATAGAATTTTTTTCGGAGAAGCGGTGCCACGGTTTTCTCAATTAGTCCATCTAGATTGTGCCTGGTCGAAGGAGAAATTTGTGTCACCATATTTGGGTCCATTTCTCCTGATGACTAAAATTGTTTTCTGAGTGAATTCAAATAACCGAATGCTGTAGACCAGTGCTTAGGGCTCACCGAGTACAAATTGGGGGATCCGTGGTTCGTTTCCCGGCGGCACCGTAACTTTTGTCTGTTATTTGAATTAATAAATATTAAATTGTGTCATTTTTCTTCACAGCTTATGAAACCTGATGTATATAATATCTTATATTATATAGCTATATATATAATTTCTTATTTATTAACGAATATACAGTTATACTTTTCTATTACATGATTTGATACTTTTTGCAGAAGGTACAGATCGCGCTCTAGATCTGTATTTGTCAATTAGAAGAGCAAAGCAAACCGGGCAAGCATCACACGCCGATTCCGTGCAAGTTCAATTACAGAAATTAGGCATGTAACTATTAAAATTTTTACAATTCTAATTCGTTTTTAAATATGAGAAGGGAGAGTTTGGACGATGTAAGGGACTTCCCCTCCCCCTCCTTCCACTTTAAACGAATAAATTAAAGAATATAAAATTTTCTAGCCCGCGGGCTTGGAGTAGTTGGTAGCGTGCCTACCTTCTATACCGAACTTCGCGGGTTCGGACCCCAGGCAGTCCGGTGATTTTATTTAGGCCATTTGGATACCAAATGGCTTAAATAGAAATGCCTGGACCTCCAATAGATATTATCATATATAACGGTTATATGGCCTAAGTTGCCGAAAAGAATGTGTGTGTGACTATGAGTGTGAATGAGAAAAAAGTGTGAATGTTTAAAAAAAAAAAAAAAAAAAACTATATTTTCTGACAGCGTTTAAAATAAATAAAAACATTATATTTCTCTCTAAACTTATGCATTTTTATTTTTATTTTTTGGGATTTCCAGGGGAGAGGGTTATGTCCTCATTATCCCTTTGGAAACAGCCCTTATTATTATTATTAAATTTTATTTAAAAATATTATTATAAAATAAATATTTTTTTTTTTAATTGTTTTAAATGGTTTTTTCGGAAGCCATTAAGACCCGGTCGCTATTTGTTTCAATTGATTGGTATACAATTCAATTAAAATAATTTTGTCGCCGGGATGCGAACCCTTCACCTTTGGTATCAGAAGCCAATGCTCTACCTCTGACAGTGAGCTTAATATTAAAATATATTTTAGAGATTTTTTCATATTTAAACTTTCAACAATCAAAACCATTGTTTTTAGATAACTTAAGTCAATAATGGAAACTAAAATATTGACCTAAATAGTCTATTATAAAGAAATTTGTAACTACTCCAATATTCTGATTTGGTTTTTCTTAAAAGTATAAACCATTTTAAATAATAAATTTAAAAAAACCGCGTAAAATTAGTAGGTCGAGAACGACTGGCATGGACGACACCTATACCTCTATTCAAGGAATATTGCCTGGCTGGCTGCTATGAACAAACTCATCACGCAACAAACACCAGCATAAGAGGAAAAAGTACTCGTTTCGATTGAATTAAATATCAGTGTTCACATTTTAAGACAGTTGTCGTGTATCATTCAGTTATCTCTCTCTCTTGTGATTGTGCTTAACAAGTGTCCAAGTGAATAAACTTATTATTTCTGATAATAAGTGACTTTTTTAGTGATTGGCAGCAACCTTCGAATTTGACGTATGCTTCTTAATTGTGGTGGTCCCGTTTTTTTGATGACACTACCGCAGCAGCTGCACCATGATCATGACGACTTTTTTAGGTGATAGCTAATGTTTGAACGACAGCTCTAAATTCATATACAACTCAACATGGAATCGCTTAGGAAATGGTTTTACAAGCCCAAGGTATGACACTACTTCATAATTTCATTTTGACAAAGTCCCGTTCTAATTAATTAAATGACATTCACATCAAAATTTTTTATTTAAAACAAAAAAATTGATTATCACAATCTTGAATTTTTCTTATAACCTTATTCCAATATATATCTCATATCTATATTTTTAGAATTTATTATATTAAGTTATATAAAAAATTGAGCATATTTGATATTTATACAGAGATATTTAATTGATAAATTAATATTCTCCTTCCTTTCTTTGAAAAATATAAAGATATTTAACTCTTACAATGACAGCTTAGTAAAGATTTTAGATCAGGGGAAGGGGGGGGTAGAAGAGGAAATATAATTTTATCCTATAAAGAATTTTGTTTCAAAATATATAATTTATTTTCCATTTGTTACAATATTTTTCCACAATTTAAGTTTTATTTGATCTGTTATTTTGAAATTCTTCTTGAAATCTACCAGTGCTTTCAGAACTCTTCTAATTTGAATATTAAGTTTCATTTTTCTTAGAAATGTATATATATATATATAAATATATATATATAACAGTATATAGTGTCACATAGAAACAGCCACATATCCGATATTTGGTATTTAGATTTGTATTATTTTTGCTTGTTTTTTTCCGCTAATTTCTTCACCTAAATACATATGATTTCATTACCTTTTAATTTCATTTTAATCACTTTTTACTAGATAAATAAAGGAATAGAATGTTGTCTAGAATGAAGATTTTCTGTGTGGAAGGAGTAGATAGAAATTTTCTTTATTAAATTTCCAAACTGTTGTTGATAGAAGAGGTTCTTGGATTTTTAATCCTTTTTCTTTTAATATTTCAAATTTATTTTGTCTTTGAATAGAATTATAGGTAACACCACTGCTTTCTAGTTTATTTATTTAATTATTAATCATGTTGATTTGATATTTTAGGAACTTCTTGATTTTCTATTTTATCAAGAAAGTAGTTCAAACGCGTCTTGCACTTCGAATTCTCAAATAAATAAAAACAAAATACAATTAATAAGGAGATAAATACAAATTTGTAATATTTTTAAAATTTTTCATTTCGGAGCCCCTACTCCAATTATCCAAACCCCCCTTCGCTTTATCCCTATATATATTTATGTTCTGGAAGGCTTCCGCGTCCTGGTTCATGTAAATACAAAATTTCAACTTTTACTAACTTGAGACACTTTTGGTCTGTGTGTTGTTTGTCCACAATTTACTTTTAATTATTAATCAAAACAAAACCATTTTACTATGTCATATATCATTTAGAATGTTAATGAATAAGAAAGGTCATGGCTGTCCCGGTTTCTTTTGAAAATGTTCATATAATGAATACACTTTCTCTAAATAATTATTTCTTGAGAATCTTTTAATTTTGAATTATCCTTTAAACACTCCAACTTCTAATAAGATTAAACAGTTAATAAGCCTACACCATTCAGAAAAAATTATAAAAACCAACTCTCCCGGGTCCGTGAAAATTTTGAAAGCTGTTTGCTTTTTTTGAGGGGGGAAGATAAATATTTTTAGAATTAGTGTTTATAATTTATTGGGAACTTAAATTCCGTTTGAAGTTTATTTATGAAAATTTAATAATCCTATAAATTTAATCTCTGAAATATGATCGAGCGTATTTGTTAACTTTTCTTAAACCAAAATAATCATCTTCTTTCCCCGCCAATATTATTCCCGCGGGTGCGGGGTCGGCGGATCGCACTCTTCTCCTCCTCTCCCCACTATATCAAGCGGCTGTCTCCGTCAGGCCAAGCTCTGTCCAAGTCAAAAAGATATTTCTCTAATACTATCAAATAATCTAATATTGAAGTTGGCATATAAATTCCAAACCATTTTCACCCATGGCAAACCGAATTTGTCATCCCCAGCGGACCCTCAAACTCTAAAATAATTCAATGGTTTTTACACCAGGATAAATACTTTGGAAATTCAATTACTATAAAAAGAAAAAAAATGCATCTTGTTTTCCGGGAGGGGAAATTCAAACAATATTACACAATATTTTGTTTTAAAAAATAAAAAATTTAAAATTTTGAAATTGATTAATATTAATAATTTCAAGGAAAGATTTTATTTTAATAATTTTGCTCTACTTATAAATTACTTTTATTTAAATATATAGATAATGAACGGTTAAAAAAGTTGATGAGTCAGTTACGAAAATTTCGAGCCTATAAAATATTCCGCTACTGTATCATGTCAGGTTGACTGATGAACTTTTGAGAGCCCTATAAAAATCACACCAAAAAAATCTAAGGCTTAGGAATTATTATAATTTTTATCAATCAGAGCTAGCGGCGTATCTAATGTGGGGGGGGGGAGGGCTGAGGGGCTGCAGGCCCCCCCCCCCCCCGAAATCCTAAAATATCTAGAGCAGTGTTTCCCAACCTTTTGAAGTCCACGGCACCCCAAAGGTGCTTTGGAAATAACATTACACTCTAGGGGGCACGCCGTTTGGGAATCTCTGATCTAGAGTTTTAGCTCAACTCTAAAATATTTCACTATTGTTTAGGTCAGTGGTTCACAACTTTGTAGCCTATCGCCCCCTTTCTGGAGGTTGACTAATACCTTTCCCCCCATTTCATTTATCTCTACCCAAATCTTTTAAAAATCTAATATAATAATTTTATTTTTATTAAGAAAATAACAAAAATGAATATTTTTTCGGTGGTCAATCTTTATTTAATGAAAACAAAGTGACATTTCGATTCTAGATTGGAATTATCTTCAGACTATTTTATTTTTATGATAAATTTTTTTGTCCTCATTTTTACTTGCCATCTTCTATATAAGAGATTTTTCTCTTTGATTTTTTTTTTTAATTTTAGTAAACTCTAATAATTTTTTCCCTATGAATACTCCCCCCCCCCCCCCCCCACCCCCCCCTACTTATTTATCGCCCCTCTTTGGGACGATCGCCCCCAGGTTGGGAACCACTGGTTTAGGTGGTCTAAAAATGCTTCTAGATACAAAAATTTAAAAAGATTTTCCCCCCCCCCCCCCTTCCCACCCCCCAAACCCCCCGGATACCCATCAACTCCCCCAAAATAAATTTCTAGATACGCCTCTGAATATATGTTTAAATAAAAAAACAACAACACAGACAAAAATAATTTAGACCTTTGATATATATTATTATTCTCTATCAATTGTACAAAATACTCTGACAATGATAATATTTATGGTAATTTAGGAGTTGCATAAAAATAATTTTGTTTCATTCTATTTATTTTTACTTCATTTTATTTCCGAAAATAAAAAAAAAATCCAAAAAACTTTTGTAATGCTCTACTAATTTATTCTCAACTAGTTTTTTTTTTTTTTTTTTTTTTTTTTTTTTTTTAAGGAAATTTATTACCTTTACTGATTTTCAAGTAATCGATTATTTTTTCTATTTGCGAATAATTTAATAACATAAAAAAAAAATCTGGTGTGACTGGCGCACAGCACACAACTTTCTCTTACCCTTCGGTAAGAGAAGTTGCGCACTGTGCTGGTCACACCAGATTTTTGTGTCGAGATATATTTAGTTTCCCATACACCTTAGTTTCAAACTTGCATTTTAAATGTTGACTGCTTGAAATAAACTATGGTTATTTTCAAAATTTTAATCTCATATTTGGACATTTTATACACAATATAGAATCGTAAATAAATACAAAATTTCATAAGAATTGGAAAAAAAATTTTAAATGCGTAAAAAGTTCCAAAGGGGACCCCCTTTTGAATCGAAATTAACATACAAATCCCTATAGGAAATTAACATTGTTTCTATGCGAAGATAAGGTGGAAAGGGAATTTAAAAAGAGTAGAGACAGGCGATAATGTTTGCAAGTGAGAGAGAGACATATATGTTTTCTTTGAAACAATTAAAGACACAAATAAATTAAAAAAAAATGGGAATTTAAATAATAATTGATTTTTAATCTAATAAAAAGAAAAAGATTTAAATTCCGTTACCATGGCAACCATTTCTATCTTTCCTATGAAGAACAAGAGTAAAGTGGTCTTCAGAAGATTTCAACGGCAAAATGAGAATATACATTTTAAAGAGCATCTAAAAAATAATTGATTTTTGAATTTTAAAAAAATCCTTGGAGGGAATTTTGAGAAAATCGAAAAAACTGAAAAAGTACATCAGTAAAGTACTAGTACTTTTTGGCCGATTTTGTTCAAAAGCTTATTTTGAGATTCTTCAAAGGTACTTAAGTTAAATATAAATTTTCAACCCGGTAGCTCAACTCCTTCATGCTAAAAAAATGGTTCCACACATACAGACACACAGACACACAGACACACACACACACACACAGACCAATTTGCGGGACCCACTTTTTTGGACTCAGGGGACCTCAAAACATGTATATCCATCAAAATCTCGACATCGAATTTTTGACATGATCACAATACTTTCTCTCCTATATATTTCATATATAGGGTACGAGAAAGTAAAAAAAATTTGAATAAGATAAAAAATAAAAATAAAAAAAATGATTGTACTATTGTTTAAGAGAATGAATTAACTAAACCTGGGTGCTTTTAATACTACTTTCACCTTGTAAATATTAAAATATCTCAAGAAATCAAATAGAGGAGACTTTTCTTTTTACTTTCTCTTACCTATGTATATAAGTAATGTATATATAGAAAGTATTGGATTCATGTCAAAAATTCGATGTCGAGATTTTGATGGATCTTCACGTTTTGAGGTTCCCTGAATCCAAAAAAGTGGTTTTCGCGACATGGTCTGTCTGTCTGTCTGTCTGTGTGTGTCTGTCTGTCTGTCTGTGAACAAAATATCTCAAGAACGAAAAGAGCTAGGAGGTTGAAATTTTATATTTAAGTTAGGCACCCCCCTGGGACGTGACACGAAGCTTTTGAACAAAATCGACCAAAGAGTACTATTACTTTACTGATGCACTTTTTCAGTTTTTTTTGATTTTCTCCAAATTTGCTCCAACGATTTTTTTTTAAATTCATATATCAACTATTTTTTAGTTGCATCTTGAAAATCGAATGTACCATACTGTCGGAAACTAAATACATGTCGACACAAAAAATCTGGTGTGACAAGCTCAGTACACAACTTTCGATTACCGAAGGTAAGAGAAAGTTGTGTGCTGTGCGCCAGTTTATCAAATAAAAATTAAAAATCTGGTGTGACTGGTCGCACAGCACACAACTTTCTCTTACCTTCGGTAATCGAAAGTTGTGTTCTGTACTTGTCACACCAGATTTTTCGTGTCGACTTGAATTTAGTTTCCGCCGATATATTAGAATTCAAGATGTAAAATTTATTAGTTAGGGAAAATATTTATATTTTGTTACCATGGCAATCATTTCTCTTATTCTTCCTATGAAGTACAAGAGTAAAGTGGTCTATTTCAATTGCAAAATGAGAATATAGGTCTACATATTTAAAGAGCATCTAAAAAATAAATAATAATTGATTTTTGAATTTTAAACAAAATCGTTGGATCCAATTTTGAGAAAATGGAAAAAACTGAATAAGTACATCAGTAAAGTACTAGTACTCTTTGGCCAATTTTGTTCAAAAGCTTGCGAGGGGGGAACCTAACTTAAATATAAAATTTCAGCCTCATAGTTCAATTCCTTCATGCCCCCCGTTTTCGCGACATGGTCTGTCTGTGAACAAAATATCTCAACAACCAAAAGAGCTATGAGGTTGAAATTTTATATTTAAGTTAGGTTCCCCCCTCGCAAGCTTTTGAACAAAATTGGCCAAAGAGTAACTAGTACTTTACCAGGTACTGATGTACTTTTTCAGTTTTTTTCGATTTTCTCAAAATTCGCTCTAACGATTTTGATTAAAATTCAAAAATCAATTATTTTTTAGATGCTCTTTAAAATGTTTTTGCCAATGTCCAGTCACACAAGATTTTTTTTACTTTTTTGCTGGAGCTAATTTTCCTTTTGGATAATTTTTTTCCCCCCAACTTCAATATCTTTCAAGGTTATCCCTAGCGTGAGGTTCTGCGCTCTTTTCATATATCATTGTCCTACAAGGTTGTTGGTCTATGGCAATAGAAGTTATTATGGAACTCTCAGATATGTGTCTTTATATTAGGTGTATATCCGGATTTTAAGAGATATAGAAAGATCCTCGCCTAAAGCGTTATAAAAATAATACTCCTCTGCCCATCCCGCTATGAAATGCATATTTGCAAATCTCATTGAGCGAAGAGAAATTTTTTTTTTTTTAATGTAAATACTATATAATATTTATTTTTCTTTTAATATCATTTTATCGTCATTAAACATCCAACTCTCTAATTATTCCCAGTTCAATGACATTTACAATTTAAAAACAACAATTATAAATTCATTAATTACAAGACAAATATATATAAATGTTTATTATCCATATAAAAAAAAAATTTACATATAATTATTTTTACAAACAGACACAACAACAAGATATTTACTAAACTAGTAAACTATATTTGGTTTTCATTAGGGTCCGACCGAAACAAGATTTTCAGCCGAAACCGAAACTGAATTTCGGCCTCAATCATAGTTTCGACCGAAACTGAAACTTGTATTTCCTATTCAAAATTCATATCATTTTACCGTTTTTTTTTTCTTTGACATTTTTCCGCCCTGAAGAAAATTTTTTTCTCCTCCCGTGAAAATCATTTTCTTTTTTTTTTGGGTAGGCAAAATTTTTTCCGGCCCTTTTCCGTCTTGCGGAAAATTTTTTTCTCCCTCACGTGGTCATTTGACCTTTTTTTTTTTTTCGTGCGAGTCTCATCCCCAGATTTCGGTCGGCCGAAAGTTTCGGCTGGTTTTTGGCCGAATCCAGGATTTTTGGCCGAAACCGAATATTCGGTCGGTTCCTAGTTTTCATGCCATAACTCTCCCTACTCTTTGGCAGTGGGGTATTCAGAAACAAGGAGTAAGGAAAAAAAAAATTACAAAATTTAATTTCTATTAAGAACTAACAAGTAAGCTTATAAACAATACTTTCTCTCTCTATACACTTCATAAATAGGGTAAGAAAAAGTAAAAATCAAGATCAATCAAAATGAAAAAATTTAATTTGACGCCAAAAATTCAATAAAAAATATATTTGTAGGATTTCCTCACTACGTCAGTGGGCGCTAATATGGAATTTTTGTTTCGTGAGGGATAAAGAGGGGAGGGGAATGTTCTCCAAACAAAAATAGTATATTTTCTAAAATGTTTTTGTTTTCTCAATCAACGAGGTATCGACTCCACAGAATGAAATTAAGTACCCCTTTAGGAATTTATAATTTTTCTTTCTACATCATTATACCCAAATTATTTCTTAAAGGGTTTTCATTTATTTTCTCCAAAACTTCCCACACATTATGATGTTTTTTTTTAATGAAGTAATTATTTTTTTTTATGTGCTTAACGCCTCTCCTCCCAAGTTCTTTAAGTAATTTCTAACTACGCTAGATATATTACAATCACCATCTTTATAACACTTCTTTTCTCTTATACATTTTAATAATTTTTTTTTATAAGTGCTTGAATAAAGATGAAATTTTTTTTCCAAGATAAAAATGTTATGGCCACTAAACGTAAAAGAGTAACGGGAAAATTGTCTCATACTTTTAATGAAGGTGATAATTAATATTTACAGATCAGTTCTATTAGATATACAGTCAGAGTCAAATTTAAAGCTCATCCTGAGGTCTACTTTCTTGAAGATTGGGAACCGTTTTGCTAGTATTTTGTTCAAAAGCTTCGTGTCACGAGGCAGGGTCACCTTCTAGCGTTCTTGGGATATTTTGTTCACACAGACACACAGACAGACCATCTGGTGAAAACCACTTTTTTGGATTCAGGGGACCTCAAATCGTGAACCATCAAAATCTCGACATCGAATTTTTTACATGAATCCAATACTTTCTCTATATTATTATTATTTTTATCATTTGAAATTCCTATCGGGATCCCCGTTTATTTGCCCGAGGTGCTTTTGTGTACGAAGACACACACCTCAAACCCAACCGGCCTCTGACCGTAGCTCTACCGGCACCCAGTGAAGATACATTATTTCCTATCTCTAACTCCTCCTCCTGCGTTCGTTTCTAGCTAGTGAACTAATCCTTATTTCTTGGTTCCATCCGGTTCCTTTTATCCAACCTCTTCTATGCTAGAGAGGATGTCCTAGTTGAGGAGGGACTCCCTCAGCACCGGCGTCCTTTCGAAGAATGCATCACTGAGAGGGAACCTTCTTTACGTCCCTTCCATAGGACGGGATATCACAGCAACTCCCTCTCCTCTTACGTTAGAGTTGCCTGGGGGCTATTGTAGTGAGATCCTATATTCCAATCCAGGACCTGCTTGAGGATTTGTTTACATTAAATAAATATTTTTATTTAATGAAAAATTCCGCAGACTCAGGGTTTGAACAGGGATCTTGACCCTAGCCCACTACACCAGCGAGCCGGTATTTTTTACATGAATCCAATACTCCTCTCTATATGAGCCCGTTAAAGCACAAGTGGTGTAACTCCTCTTTTTTATTTTTTTGAGTTAAGAATGATCCTGTGTAGAGAAAAATTTGTTCTGTTTAATTCACTAATTGTGTATATCCTAGTTGCCTAGTTGGAGTTTTAATAAATAAAATATTAAAAAGTGCAATGTTGATTTTTTATAAACATTCTAATTAACCCTTCTATATCTCAAAACAAGGGAAACTGGACTTACAATACTTGTGCTTTAACGGGCTCATAACCTATAACTTAACCTATAAGTTATAGGTAAGAGAAATGTACAAATAAACACAGAAAATAAAAGTGGATATAATGTAAAGTCTTCAGTGTTTTTGGGAATTAAACTCTTTATAATTGTTTCTAGAGAGGATGAGGTATCACTTTCTTTTACTAGAAAGGGATATCATTTTGATTTAACGAGCTAAGTCTTTGTTTTAATTCGCTTAGCTAATTACCTCTTCAAAAATTACATTTTATTCTATATCGGATCGCAAGCCATTTCAACCTTATAAAGAATATAAATAGCCTATTTGATAAAAATGGTTAGTCGTGTCCTTCACACACATACAAGTCCACGTGAAGATCATTAAAAAAATAAGTTTTGTTTAAGTCTCTAGATACACTCAAAACGCACACCTGGATTGGTGACCATAAAATATATTTCCTAATTACCCCTATGCAACCAGAGAAGTGTTTTTAATTTTGTATCAACCTAAAAAAAAAAAATCAAATCTTATGAATATCGCCCCAAATAGGTAATTCGCCTGAGACTATTTATTTTTATTTTTATTTTTTTCAATTCACTCTATTATGCTTATTTATCGAGATTATTGACGTCACAGAGCCAACCTTTCTATAAATATTTCCAGGTACAAACTGTTGAACGTGACCTTATTTTTATTTAAATTATAGTTGATTACTGGTCAAATATTTACCTAATTATAATAACATTGTAATTAAATATTTGTTAGGATCATTTTAAAATTATCCAAATTATCGTTTTCTTGTTACTATCATGTAATTAATTTCTTAATTGAGTCATTTGAATGTTTTCAATGTGTACGTTATAAAATAATTGCCTTCTAATTTTAATTAGGATTTCAATTAAATGACCAATAATTTTCTCTATTAAGGGAGCTTGTTCTCTTCTTCTTTCTGTTCCAGATTAATTTAGGTTGGGAAATTTTCTATGATTTTATATTAAATAAATAAATAAGTTGTTAGGCTCGCTTTTATAAAACGTTTCGCGTTTCGCTCGCACACACAAGTGAAATTCACTTGAAATCGAAAGCTACTAAACCAAAAGTTACTTTTTTTTTCTTCTTTTTCTCTCATTTGCTTGAACTCAATTCTATACCAAAAGAACACGATTTCCTCCCGCGCAGTTCTTCTTCGTCTTTTTTCATTCGCCTGCTAACCTACATTTTATACACGAACTCTCGAGGTGATTCGGCCAACGTGTCATACAATCTCTGCAAAAACATTAGCTAGGTGTTATTTATTTATTTTTTTGGGGAGGTTCTGACAAAAAACCATCTAGACGAGGGGTTCCAAAATTGTGTCACATAAGACTATTAATTTCTGAGAGTTAAAGAAAATTTTTCCTCTCCTTATTGAACATTTTTCGCCTGCGACATTTACTGATAGGCAACCAAACTCGCATGTCTCCATTGGTATAGATGAGAAATTTTGAATTCGTCCCTTTTGAAAAAATATAAATTAAATTAATGATTTAAATATTTGGCTAGGCGTTAGGACGGCCGAAATATTTGCAAATATATGGTACAAGGCGATTCCTGAAAATTTTTTTGCTGTTTTATTTCCCCCTTTAAATCCTCTTCTGAAACCAGCAGCAATTCATATATCATTAAAACTAGACGCAAAGCCCCGCCTTCGGCGGGGCTTTCCGTCTAGCAGGGGCTGCGCCCCCTGGACCCCCTTGCTCGCCTACTTATATACATACCGGTACATACATTTTCCCTTTTCATTTTTATATGTAGAGATTATTTTAGCGGTTAATTATTCATGAACTTAAGATTTTTTGTGAATCATATCCTTTCCGGGACTCTCCCGGTACACAGACAAAAAATTTACGCCGATATTTTAGAATTCAAAATGTAAATAAATAAAAAAAATCGTAAACATGGGTAAATATTTATATTTTGTTACCATGGCGCTATCCCTGAGGCCTGATTGGTTGTTTCACACATCGGACACCCTCTTAGCCTTTTATATATAAGTATGATATGATAAGTAGTATAATCATTAAAATAATTTAATTGAATTGAAGTACAGTAATAAATTGTCCCGGCAACCTAGAAAAATGTTCGTCTCAAAAACAGAAAGTCCTGGCTCGATATCAAGAGACTGCGATTAAACACAAACTTATTTTTTTCTTTCGCTGGGACTCTCACGGATTCCACCAATACATGGGAAGGGATGTTTACTTAATTTCGATATGCATAATATTAATAAGTGTCAATATGACGGGGTGGCTGATAGAGTAGTTTTTAATTAACTGATGTTAAATTAACCCAAATCTTTACCATTAAATTTTTTTAAAGTGAAACTTTTATTTTTTCATATTCATAACAAGAAAAAAATCTCCTAAATTTTACATTCTCTTGAAAGATCGAATGAAATGAGTCATATAGTCTGTCCACCTTTTTATAGATAAGCACAAAACATGCTAATACTTAGAGACTATTCTTTTTTCAATGTTGATTAAATTTAGAAAATATATAATTATTTAAAATGATTTCTAAATTCTATTCCGGAAGGCCTTAAAAGGAAATGAATTGCAATAACGTTCCATTTTTTTTGACTTATTGTTTTGTATAAAGTAATGAAAAAAAAAAATAGACTGTGCAACTGTATTGCTTGAATTTATAAAAAAAAAATGCGGACAAAATTCTTGTGAGACTGTCCTATAAAGCGACTAGTTTAGTTAACCAGAGGTCTTATTTTATTTCAATTTTAAATTTAAATAATCTCATTCATTTGATTTACTCCCCCGTAAACCGGGATTAGAGATGTTGAAAATTTTAGACCCGAGAAAAACGAAGGACTGAAGGATGAAAATCAAATAAATTTTATTTATTTTTTTTAATTTTTCGATTTAGCTATCTAGATCTTAAACAAAAGAACAAATCAAATATGTTTTCATTATAGCTTACTGCTATATTTTATTTTATCTATTATAAATTTATTCTAGTAAACAAATGTGGGAATAATGCATAAATCAATAGAAATAAACTGTTATCTCCTATCTAAGGTTGCTCTCAAACTCAAATGCGATTAAACCTCTTGTAATGTTTCGTCTAGAGTTTACTTTTTATTTTCTCTCTTACTTATATAAATATAATATATAGTGAAAAAGTATTGCGTTCATGTCAAAAATTCGGTCTCTAGATTTTGATGGAAATACACGTTTTGAGGTCCAAAAAGTAAATCCCGCAAAATGGTCTGTCTGTTTTTCTGTCTGTAGGAAGTTACAAGGAATTATAACAGTTGTAGGTGGATAAAGGAAAAGAAAATAATGTTAAAGTAAACATTGTTATTACGTAAGTAGAGCAGAAGCGAAGAAATTTGATTTTAAAATATAAATACATATTTGATCTTTTTGATTTTATTTCTAATTTCCCTTAACTATATTTTGATGAAAATACACGTTTCGAGTCCCTTGAATCCAAAAAAGTGGGTCCCGCAAAAGGATCTGTGTCTGTCTGTATTGAATTTAACAATCAGGAAAGAGATACGAGATTAAAATTTATATGTAAGTTAGGTACCTCTCCTGGGGCGTGAAAATTGGCCAAGGAGTTTACTGATGTACTTTTTCAGTTTTTTTCGATTTTCTCAAAATTTGCTCTAACGATTTTGATTAAAATAAATAAATAATATAAAATAATAAAATAATAAATCAATTATTTTTCAGATAATTTTTACTTTCTCTTACCTATATATATATATACGAGGGCAGGTCAATAAGTCCGTGACTTTTTGAATGAAACCCAGGTTTTTGGATAAAAAATTATTTTATTTTTCAACGTAGTCTCCTTTGAACTGTATACACTTTGACCAACGTTTCTCCAATTTTTTTATCCCTTCCAAAAAATAAGATTTGTCGAGGACATCAAAATTGAGATGATTTCATCGTTGGAGTCAAATCTCTTCCTGCCAAGGGCGGATCCAGAGGTGTTTCTCGGGGGGGGGGGTAATCTGGTGTGATCGTCGCACAGCACACTATTTTTTTTTAATTTCGGCAATTTAAAAGCGCATTCTGTAATTGTTTGCCAGAATATAAATACATATCAGATTTTTAAGTATTAATTTTAAAAATTTTACATTAAAAATAAATTTTTTTGCGAAAAAAAGGTATTTTTTTCGAATCTCGGAGGGGGGGGGTAATTACCCCCTTTACCCCCCCCCCCCCCCCCCTTGTATCCGCCCTTGCTTCCTGCCGAGCCATTTTTCAGATTTCGAACAAGAAATAGTCACTCGGGGCTAAATCCGGAGAATAGGGCGGATGAGGGAGCAATTCGTATCCCAATTCATGGATTTTTGCGATGGAAACTGCACACGTGTGCATCCTTGCATTGTCTTCTCAAATCACGAGGTAGTCTGCTATTAATGGATGTCAAACAAAAACTAAAAGACCCAGCTGGTTCAAATTTCGACAGGAGTCAGTTGATAGTCGCCTGCCATTTGGAGTAAGAGGAAGTTGTGTGCTGTGCGACCAGTCACACCAGATTTTTAAATGTATATTCTCATTTTGCCCTTAAGCACTCAAGCTTGAAGCACACTTTATTCTCGTACTTGATAGGGGAAATGATTGACATAGTAGTATTATTTATCTGTTTATAAATTTTACATCTTTAGCATAATGCCGGAAACTAAATATATATCGACACGAAAAAATCTGCACAAACGCAGAACACAACTTTCTCTTACCTTCGGTAATTGAAAGTGCGACTGGTTACTCCAGATTTTTTTTATTTCAATAAATCAGTCTGCTACATAAAAATATTTTTAGTCCGTTGATTTATAAATTATCTTTGATATGATATTCATATTTATTGTTTTTGTTAATGAAATTAGAATTATTATCAAAGTAAACATTTGATCATAGTTTCTTTGAACCAGAAATATTAATCATTTGAAAATACTTGGAAAATATATACAATTGGGGTACATAGTTCTTTTTTTTATAGACATTTAACAAGTGAGGGTTTAGTCAATCACCCACCCCTCCACTCACCCCCTCGGTTTTGTTTCGGTGTTCTGCTTTAAAGCTTCTCTAGTCCAATTAATCGAAGATTCATTAGTGAGTTATTTACTTGGGTTGCGGACTGACTAGCAACCAAACCCGAGATACTGTATATTAGATCTATTCCATAAATAATAAAATTTCAACTGGTTTTAAATATTTTAATTTGTTTATCAGAGAACAAATAACCTTGCTTTTTTCTAAAACAGCAAAAATAATTAGACAAAAACAATAATAATAATAATAAATTATTATTAAAATACATTTTCTTTGATTTTGAAGGGGAGATGGAAATTTTTTTTTAAATTAGAGTCTTCAAAGTATCCAAATGATTTAAACAAATATTCATCGGGCTGCCTGGGATTCGAATCCGCGCCCCCGTGGCTTCAATATTCACATTTGTCCCAACACCTCTAGCCTCTCTGTCATGGGGAGGAGGGGGGGGAGTGAAAAATTTTATTAGATTGCTATTAAAAGTTTTTCATTAAAATTTCTTTTTACCAAATTATTTACAAAAGCAGAGTAAGAATTTCTTTAACTTATAAGCCTAAATTAAAACTTTAGCTATATTGATAAAAACTTCAATTTTGTCGACAGTTTTAAATATAAAATTACCCTTAGTTTTTATTTAAATACGAACCATGATCGTGGACTCTTCTTGACCTGCAAAAACTTTCCTGGAATCTACTTTAATGTAAAATAATTGTAATCTTTTACCTTCTTATCGTTCGAAATGTACACTGCGATGTCCAGGGACTGGGACTGACTTAAGAAAATGTCGAAAAAAATTTTCACCCCTTAGAAAAATTTGTACCACATTAAAAGTAAAATACTTTTGATTTTACATCGGAAGGGCGTTAAAAAAAATTAGCAGCTAATAGGGCGTCTTGAAATTAAATAAAAATTTAATTGTCATAGATAAAATAATTTTTTTTTAATTTGCTCAAGGTCTTTTTCTGTATCTGAGACCATTTAGACCACGTGTTTATTTATTTCAATTGGTTGGTATCCAAATCAATTGAAATAAATTTCTCGCCTGGGACGGGATACGAACCCTCGATCTTTGGCACCAGAAGCTAACGCTCTATCTCTGAGCCATAGGTCTAGGGCAGGCCCGCAGACAGAAGGGGACAGGGGGAGGTGCCTATAACCCCTGGGCCCGGGGCCCTTAAGAACCATAAAATTCTAATAAAATAATTTCCAGATTAAAATTTCTATTAAAAAAAAATAATTTGTTGGAATTTTTTCCTAAGCTCAAATCTTAAAATTATAAATGGGGTTTTATTATTCATGGGGCCCATCAAGTCTGTCTGCTGTCCTGTTCAAAGGTTCCTAGAAGTATAACAGCCAGAAATTAAATGGTCTATATAATCAAATCTATAAAGAATTCAAAAAAGAGCTTGAGCTCCTCACTACCCCAAGTGAATCATGAAGACTCATTTCCGTATTTGGAAAAGTTATTTTTTTCTAAGTTTAATAATAATATATTCATAATTTACTATATAAACATTAAAAAAAAGAAAGTTTTCGTTACGTAAATTTCCTTTTCATTCTATCCTTTATTTAGAATCGTCTTTTTGATGATTCCTTTTATTAATAATATACTAATTGGATCAAAATAAATTAGATACTACTCTTTCTCTTTTATCAATAGAAAAAAAAACAGGTCATGTCGAAATCTAGAATTTGACTTTGCTGCATAAATAAGGATTTCAAGACCATTAATGGCTAAAAAAGAAAAATAACAAGTTTTTATTAATTTTTTTATATTTGTTTTACATAAGCTTATATTATTTTATTTTTGATATGTAAATTAATATCTCATTTCGATTGATTACAAATTAATCGATTGCTGATTACAAACAGCCTGTGTCCTGTGTTGTAAATCAATTATGATTGTTTTTGGGCCTGCAATCGATTCGACGAGCCCTACAATAGTTTTTTTTTTTTACCTACCTGTTTATAATAATTTAATGTTTGCCAAACAATTGAAAAGCAATCAATCATAAACAATTTAATCGATAATCATTCATTTTTATTTGAAACCACAAATTTTATACCTGTTTGAATTATTCAATTAAAATGATGAATTTTTTTTTCGTAAAAATAACAGCAAATTAGGCCAAGAAAGATATAAATAAAAAGTCTCTATACTTCTTATTAAATGAAATTTATTTAGTGTAAACTTTCCACCATAGGTTTTCGTTTAAACATTTTTGTAGGCCTACTTCAAACAATTTTCACGAAAACTTTTTCTGATATACTTTTTACTTTCTCTTACCATAGAGAAAGGAAGTATTGGTTTAACTGAAGAATATCAGTGACAAATAATTATGAAATGAAAAAGAAAATATGAACAGATTTATGCTGAGGAACTTTGACAGATGAAACAATTTAATCCATCTCTCTTTAGAATCAGAATTCAAGGCCCATGTCTTTATTCTATCCTAATTATCCCACGGGATATTATTTAGACCCCTATAGCACAAGAGGCAGATACTCTATCACTGTGCTATGGCCCAAGGACGAGCAAGAATTTAAAGATAAAAGAGTCTAAATAAAAAATTTCTAGTTTTATTCGAATGTGAAATTGTGGAGGAAATCAAAGTTTTAGCAAAAATTTGAAAATTCTCAAAGTTCAAAGGCGATGGGGGACGTATTCAAAAAAAAAATGACAATAAATAAGGACCAGCTTAAATAATAATAACTTCTATGTCGAATAAGTTTGGCCCAAAAGGAATGAAAAATTAAATATTTTCGATCAAGAATCTAAAGGCTGTAATATAAAATTACTTTATTTATTACTCTATATAAGATAGAATATAATTAATTATTTAGGTATCTTTATTTAAATCAATTTGTATTCACTTAATTACTGACTGAACTCAACTCCAATCTTTTGACTTTTAAGGGAAAGTGTAATTTTGTCCAATAAAAATTTAAAAAAAAATTGCAAACTTTCGGAAAGTTCAACTGAGGGAAAGTTCGATTTTTTTAATCATAATTTTTATTGTACATCTCTAATATACACTGTACATTATAATATGTGAAAAATAAACAATGAACAACATTTCCCAATTGAGAACTCAAATATTAGCAAATAAGATTAAGTAAATGCTTTCCCTGGAAAAACATTTTTAACTCATTTTCTTGAGTAATACACTCACAGACTTTAAATAAAAAATAATAAAATTTCTTTTTAAATATGCTCATATTAATAAACAGGTGTACACACGGGGAGGGGGGGGTAGCAGTGGGGGCATGTGCCCCGGACGGCAGATACCTATACCTTTTCAACACCCCCCTCAAATACCTACTTTAGAGTGTGAATGAGAAAAAAGTGAGTGATTAAAAAAAAAAAAAAAACTTAGGCCTATTGAGTGAGAATTTTTTGGCTGCTCCTGCTCCTTTTCTTTTGTATAAATCAACAGTCTTTGCCATATATTTTCATTAATTCAAAGGGAATTTGGTTTTTTTTTATTTTATTAATAGTAATTCAACTTTAAATTGATTAAATAAAAAAAAAAAACTGAACTTTGATAGAAATAAATAAGATAAAAATATATGTTCGAAAATAAAAAAAAACAAATTGAGATGATAATAATTTCTATTAGGGATTAATTTTTGAAAAAAGAAAATAAATATAGTAATAGTTTTTGACAAGAATAATTTTTTGGCCTGGGCTGATCCATTCTAGCATGAGAAATCAGAAATTAGTGTTTCATTCTATAAGATAGACAATGACCAATTAATTAATGGTTTTTTGGAATCTGAAGACCATGTTATAGAATCAACAATTGAGCAGCAAAGTTAAGAAATGTATTCTTGGCATTATGTCAGGAAGAAACTACCGAATTCATGGATATCCACTGGGCAGAGGGAATATTTGAACAAAATCAATGTAAAAAAAGTATTTTAGTAGAAGTTAAGTATGCTGGAACAAATCGTAATGGTTATGGAGAAAATACACCAGCGGTTGCTTTCTACATTAAAATAATTTATTTGGCAAATATTTCGGATTGCCTATTCAATGCATCAAATTATATATAATTTGTATACAAATGTGGAGCGTGTTACAAACGGTAAAAATTTGCTATGAGAAGCCATTCTTAAAATTAGAGAGGACGTTTTTTATCGTGCAAGCCTCTGGGAGAAAAATTACACCTGTAAATATATAATATATCATATACATAATATATACATAATATATCACATATTTACAGATGTAATTTTCCCCCATTTATTTTAGTGTGGAAAGCAAGTATTTTATATTATTTACTTATTTTTACTTTCTTTTACCTCTATATATATGTTAATATATATAGAGAGAAAGTAGACCTATTGCATTCATGTCAAAAATTCGATGTCGAGATTTTGATGGATATACACGTTTTGAGGTCCCCTGAATCCAAAGAAAGTGGTTTTCGCGACATGGTCTGTCCGTCTGTCTGTGAACAAAATATCTCAAGGACGAAAAGAGCTAGGAGGTTGAAATTTTATATTTAAATTAGGCATCCCCATGGGACGTGACACGAAGCTTTTGAACGAAATCGACCAAAAAGTACTAGTACTTTACTGATGCACTTTTTCAGTTTTTTTTTTCTCGATTTTCTCTAAATTCGCTCGATTTTTTTTAAATTCAAAAATCAATTATTTTTTAGATTCTCTATTTTTGTCATTGAAATCTTCTGTAGACCTCTTTAGTCTTGTACTCCATAGAAAAGATAGGAGAAATGGTTGCCATGGTAACAAAATATAAATATTTTCGCCTACTTATAAATTTTACATATTGAAAATCGAATGTACCGTACCGTATACTGTCGGAAACTAAATACATGTCGACACAAAAAATCTGGTGTGACTGGTCGCACAGCACACAACTTTCTCTTAACTTCGGTAATCGAAAGTTGTGTTCTGTGCTTGTCACACCAGATTTTTTTTATCATCAGTTCTTAACATTTTTAAATTCAATCTAATATATATAAGTCGGCAGCTAAATATCCTATCATAATGAATTTTATGAAATATTTGGAGATAATTTTTTATCTTGAAATTGAATTTCGATTTTTTATGCTCTTAGTTATGATAATCAATCAATCAATATTATTTACATACTAAAAGCGTGTCTATTCGCATTTATATCCAGTAGACAATTTAATTAAATAAGAAGATAACACCATATATTGATTGTAGGTGTAATGATTTTTACTTTCTCTCACTTAAATATGTTAATATGAATAAATATAAAGTATAGCTAACTTTATTTTGAAGGAAATACATGTTTTGAGAGTCTCTGTCGATATGTACAAAAATACTTTGAACTTCTCTTCCCTTTTATTATTATTACATTTTTCACTTGTCAGATATTAAAGAATTTGTTAATTTTTTATTAAAACAATCTTAATTTTTTGTTACAATATTGATTCTGTGATTCAAAGTTCTTTTGAAAGAATATTTGGTTACTTCAACAATAAGAACGAAAAGTTCTTTAACCTCAGCCTAATTATTAGTTCCTTTAACGAATGAGTTTATGTACCTTATTATCATGTTGAAATCTTCTAATTATAGTTCATATTACCTAAAAAAAAATCTTTACGACCATCTGATGTTTCCTCTGTCAAAGAAATAATTATTGTGTTTTAAAGAAAAACAAAATTCTTAAATGATATAACATAAACTAAAATTGAAGTATAACTGGCCTTGAGTGTTAATCATTGCCCTAGAGATCAAGAAATGTTAGAGCAGGGTTTAAACCTTGAGAATGAAAGATAACGGAGGAAAAAAAGGTCACCGGTAGACAATGATAACATGAATGTGATAAATAAATACTATCTATGGCGTTGTCATTTGATGGAAAACAAATAGTAACAATAATAGGTCAATTTAAATAAGATTATTTTATAACAAAAGAGCAGATGAATTTTTGGCTATCACAAAGGGACTCATATCTAAAGATTTAAAAAAAAAAGTAAAATGAATAATATATATAATAAAAAACAACAAAAAATAATATTAATTATAATATTTAATAATCTATATTAAATGATTTTTTTTTATTATTGTATTTTTTTTATCAACAAATCTTATCTCAATACCAATATGATGTTCATTTTTATTATTTCATAAAATTTTTAATTATTTGCCTGCAACTTTACTGAATATGCAACCCCCATAACGCTTGAATGAATTGGTTGCGAGTCTTTATGGGTGTATTTCTCAAATTTTGAATAAAATATTTCTCTATGACTGAACGCACACCAATTGAGCAAAACGTTTTGCGATTAGGCAAAATATTTTGCTATTGAACAAAATGTTTTGCCATTGAGCGTTTTTGCCTAATCGCGTTGGCATTTTTTGCTCAATGGCCGAACACCAACGCACACCGATTGAGGAAAACGTTCAATAACAAAACATTTTGCTCAATGCCAACGCACACCGATTGAGCAAAACGCTCAATAGCAAAACATTTTGTTCAATGATGTCGAATCATGCTCAATTGTGTTTTGCCTCCTCCTCCTTGATGACTCATAGAAAAGGATTAAAAAAAACAGTTTTAGGCACGATTAGTCAAAAACGTTTTTGCTCAATTTGAGTGCGTTCAGCCTATCAGAAGGTGGTCTCATCGCAATATTAATATGTTTTATGAGATTTAAAAAAAATATTTTTACGTCCTTTTTTACCTTTTCTTATACGATAAAATGAGAAATTATGGTAATAGTCAAAAAATCTCGATATTTTGATGATTCTAGATTTCCCATAATTTTCGAATTATTGATATATTTATGTGAAATTGTTCGTGTGTATGTTTGAATTTGAGTCTGTGAACACGATACTTTAAAAACTCAACCGACTAAAGTACAGTTGGCACCTTCAGTTGAGAGACTGGGGCTTTGATTTCAGACAATCAAATCGCATTTATTTGAATAAATAAATCATCTTTTTAAAAGACTTGAAGGGAAATAGCAGCTTTTAAGACAATATTTCCGGTTGACTTAAACTCAAGGCTCAACTCTCTACCATGGATTAATAGTGACGCCGACTATACCGCTTAGTCTTTTTCATATATTTTGATATTTGTAAAATATTTTCAGCATATTTTCTTATACACTTTTTCGGAAAATAGTTTTTTGGTTTTTTGTGATTATCTCGCAATTTTATGAGAAAGCTTTCACAACTACTTGAGAAGCGATCTCCAAGTAAAGGTGTACAAATACTACACCGTTCAAACACCCCGGAGCGCAAATAAAAAAAAATAAATAAATAATGGGAGGGCATGTAGATAACATCTATTCCAATAGTATTGACACTAAGCCCGGTAGTTAGGCAGCCCAAATGGCACACGCTCACTAAACTTTTTTTCTGATTGAAACATAATTTTTTTTTCGATATTTCTTGAAATTTATATTAAAAATATAAATGATTAAAAAGGGACGTTGTCTGCTTTTAAAAAGGTATTTCTCAAATAGACAAGCTGCTATTTCGGCTGCCTAACTACCGGGCTTTAGTCTCAATACTATTGCAATAGATTGTACATAATCTGGGACGAATTTTGGATTTCGAATAAGGGTTCCGATTCCCTACTCTTTACATATTGTTACTTCCATGTGAACTCACTTAAGTCCAAAAAAAAAAGTGGGTCCCGCAAACTCTGTTTGTCAGAACAAAATATCTCAAGAATGAAAAGAGCTAAAAGGTTGAAATTTTATATTTAAGTTAAGTACTCTCCTGAGACATAACACGGAGTTTTTGAACAAAATCGCCCAAAAAGTACTAGTACATTACTAATGCACCTTTTCAGTTTTTTTTCAATTTTCTCAAAATTCACTCAAACAAAATTAAAAAAATCAACTATTAAATTTTTTTGTTTATTTAATTAAATTCTAAATAAGTCTGCAATATTTCGGTTTTCGAGAGATATGCTCTCTATTTCGACAATTGAAATACACCAGGCTTTCCCAATCATCATTAGCTCTCTATTTCTTTTACTTTCTCATATTATTGTTAAAATTGACAGCGACTTTCTTTTGCCAAAAAAACAGACTTTTTGGCTAAAAAAGAATAGACTTTGAAGGCGACTTTTTTCCGAAAATAAGAGACTTTTCCGCTCTCTATTAATAATAAAGAATTTTAATTGGTGTTCTGGAATCCATGACGGTATGTCGCTGGTCTTTAAAGAGAGCTTATTTATAAAATATCTATAAATAGAAACTTGTTGTCTTGTCAATTAATAATTTGCATATGTCTATTGTGATTTTACAGAAGGACGACCAATCTTTACTGGCCCAATTTTTCTACGCTGATGAAGCTCTAAATGAGGTGGCTAGTGAGTTAGACAGTTTCGACGGCCGGAAAGACCCTGAACGGTGCACCGCATTAGTCAATCACCTACGTCATTGTCAAGATAAGGTTGAAATATTTATTATTCACTAGAAATATTATCTAATTTTGTGTTTTTATTATTATTGTAATTTATGTCTTAGGTGTTAACCATCTGTACACGTATAATGGATGAATTAATTCCTGATGAACGAGCCGACCGCGATTTCCGGGTTAAATTTCCAGATGATGTCATCCAAGAAAATCTTGCAGGGCAACTCTGGTTCGGAGCTGAAGTAAGAATAACATCTTTTTTTAATATTCAATAAATTCTATCTATATCTATAAAACTTAACATACCTTCTTATCCTCAATTTGCAACTCCTCGACCTAATTCACCGCCATGAGGTCGGCTTTCTTACAATATCCCAACAACCATAGGTTGGATAGGTAAAGTTAATGTGATCATTAAAAAAATCAAAATTGAACTGAAGCTGCCAAAATCCGTTTGAGGTCCCCTGGACCCATTTGAGTAGTTTTGGGAATTATGTCTGTGTGTGTATGTCTATGGTAATTTTTTTCGTCAACGAAAACTCAAAAACTATTCACCCAATTGTTTTGAAATTTTGCACACATAAACTAGAGGTAAAGGACAAGAACTGAAAAGCTTTTGCTAAACATCGGGCCATTAGGGGGCGCTCTAGAGGGTGGGGGCAATATTTTTTCTTACATAACCTATAATATTTTTTATATATTCAGAAACAAGACTTTCTCCCGAGTAAAATGATATATAATATTTGTATCCTAATTTGTTAAAAAATTATTTAAATTTGAAAATCTAGATAGCAACAGAGCAAAATCAAATCAAATAAACAAACGCGTTACGTTATTTCTTTAAATAATGGGTGGGCAAAGTTGTGCTCTCGGCTTAATCCGACCATTTTGCTTTTTATGGCAATTACGAGAGGCCCGAGCTAGAATTGACAGTCCTTTCATCCTAATTTTTATTTCATATATAGACCTGTCTATTTATAATAATAAGCATCTTTACGTACTGGTTTAACGCCGATCTCTTTCTTGGTGTATTACCTTTTGTACTTCACGAGCTATTTTTTTGTAGGAAGTTAGTTGACGATCGACAAAAACTATAATAAAATATGTATAGGGTCTATTAAAAATTGATTAATATCACCAACTCTTGTGGCCGCAAATAAAAGAACGGGGGACTCGGTTTGTATCATATAATGAATAAAATGTTATCTATAGTCTTTTATTAGAAAAAATATCATTTTTATGATCGTCATAGAATTAATTAATGCAGGTTCACCATCACCATCATCATTATTAAATTCTTTTTATACAGCATACATAGAAATTTCCATTTCATTAAAACTTTTTTTTTTCATCCTTAACGTAACTCCCATATCAAACAAACAAATCTAAAAACCATTCTGCCAAGATATGATAACTTTAAATAGGCTATATTTATTATTTATGCAATCACAAAAAAAAGATAAAATGCCTGAAAATATCCAAAATTCAAGGCTAAAATGAGGAAATTATTATTTTTTTTGTAATACTTGTAGTTACGCGATTATTCTTCACTTTTATAGGATATGAAATTAGTTTAAATAATTTTTTACTTTCTCTTACCTCTATATATATGTTAATATATATAGAGAGAGAAAGTATTGGTTTCATGTCAAAAATTCGATGTCGAGATTTTGATGGATCTTCACGTTTTGAGGTCCCCTGAATCCAAAAAAGTGGTTTTCGCGACATGGTCTGTCTGTCTGTCTGTCGTCGTCTGTCTGTGAACAAAATATCTCAAGAACGAAAAGAGCTACGAAGTTGAAATTTTATATTTAAGTTAGGCACCCCCTGGGACCTGACACGAAGCTTTTCAACAAAATTGGCCAAAAAGTACTAGTACTTTACTGATGCAATTTTTCAGTTTTTTTCGATTTTCTCAAAATTTGCTCCAACGATTTTTTTTAAAATTCAAAAATCAATTATTTTTTAGATTCCTTATAAAATGTATATTCTCATTTTGTCATTGAAATCTTCTGAAGACCACTTTACTCTTGTGCTTCATAGGAAAGATAAGAGAAATGGTTGCCATGGTAACAAAATATAAATATTTTCCCATACTTATAAATTTTACATCTTGAATTCAATTGTACCCTACTGTCGGAAACTAAATACATGTCGACACAAAAAATCTGGTGTGACAAGCACAGAACACAACTTTCGATTACCGAAGGTAAGAGAAAGTTGTGTGCTGTGCGCCAGTCACACCAGATTTTTATATTACTGACTACAACCCTAGTGTTGGCTCTCAAAATCTTATCTTGGGCAACTTTTTTTTTTTTCTTAAATACTTTCCAACTCACATATAAATATTTAAATTGTATTAGTTTGTTTGAACTCTAACATCTAATTTGATATCAAATTTATCAGCAAAAATGTGAATTATTTATTTATTTAATTAATCATTCATTATCACTTTATGTTGCAATTAAAAAAAATATGTATTTTTATAAATTATATTTTTTGAAAAATATATATATATATATATATATATATATATATATTTAAAATGAATTTTTTTTAACTAGCTGAGTTTTGAAAATATTATTTCATAGACCTGTAAATTTAATTAAATATTTATGAATTTTTTTGTTATTTTCTAGTGCCTAGCGGCTGGATCTAGCATCATGAACCGGGAGGCAGAATCAGCAGCAATGCGCCCGTTGGCGAAGGCTCTAACGAAAGCCCTCGAAAATGTGCGCAATTTACTTCGAGAACAATGTCTTCGAGGATCGACAGCTCCATCGGGAGGAGGGAATACGGCCCTTGAACCTCATGCTGAACGACTCCACGAGGCGCTTAAGATCTTTGATAAGTTGTTCGCCGAATTTGAATTGTGTTATGTTTCGGCCATGGTCCCGGTTAAGTCACCTCGGGAGTACGAACTTCAACAGCGAGTGGTTGTTTTATTTAGTGAAACTCTACAAAGGTTTATAAAATTATTATTTTATAGATCTAAGAGTGATAGACTAAAAAAATCTGGTGTGATGGTCGCACCAGATTTTTTGTGTAGACATATGTTTAGTTTTATTAGAATTTATAAAGACGCCATTTTTTCCATTTTGTGTTAAAATATTAAAGGCACCCCCTAGACATGATATTAATTTGTAACCAAGGGCGGATACAAGGGGGGGGTAAAGGGGGTAATTACCCCCCCCGAGATTCGAAAAAAATACCTTTTTTTCGCAAAAAAATTTATTTTTAATGTAAAATTTTTAAAATTAATACTTAAAAATTTGATGTGTATTTATATTCTGGCAAACAAGTAGAGAATGCGCTTTAAAATTACCGAAATTAAAAAATAGTGTGCTGTGCGACGATCACACCAGATTACCCCCCCCCCCCCCCCCCCCCCGAGAAACACCTCTGGATCCGCCCTTGTTTGTAACACTATTGACTAAATGTTAACGTTTTGGCTTTAAAGTTTTTACTTACAGAATATCTATTTGAGGCAAGGAAGTGTTAAAATGAATTAACAATTTTAACATATGAAATAAGCCTTAATTTATTTTAACACCTCATTGCCTCAAATTGCTATTCTGTAAGCAAAAACTTTAACGTCAAGGCGTTAACATTTAGTCAATAGTGTTAAAAATTAGTAACATGTCTAGGGGATGCCTTTAATATTTTAGCGCCGCACATAGGGGTATTTGACGTAAAAACCCGATCAAAATAGAAAAACTCAAAGTTTACCTAATGCTACCCAAAATGGATGTTTCTTCATCTACTATAACCGGCTTATTGGAATCCAGCCCCTCCGACCCTTCTGGTTCGGCTATCTGGTCACAATGTCAGTCGGAAGTCAGTCATTGTTTTAACTGCTTGTCTTGTTTTTAGGCGCTCTCATTTTCGTTACTCAGTTTTTTGTGCAAAATGTCTTCATGCGGCGGTCAACAGAAAAAAACGACTTGAATGTGGAAATTGAAGGTAAGCTCTCTATATTACAGTATATTTGATTAAGTTTGAACGTAATTATCACTGTTTTTTATAAATATCAAAAGTCGCTTTTTTGAACATTTTTTAAAAGAAAATTTCAGACAAATTAGTGTTTTTGTTTATGTGTCGCGGCTTGTCGCCTCAAACTTTTATATGGGCATAAAGTTTAGTCTTTTAGGATGTAGAAACAAGAAAAACATTTCACCCCGACTCACCCCATATTTTTTTATTAGACTTTAAAGTGAACGAGGGAACAGAAATTCATTAAATCGATTTAGTATAATTTTAGTTTTCTTTTGTTATAGATCCTTTGGGAAGAGTTAAAAAAATTACCAGAATGGAGTTCTATGATATTTTGAAAGAGTTCAAAGGAAAAAAAAATAGAAGAAAAAAATGAATTTGATGGAAGAAAGACTCATTCAACTAACTTCATGTCCTCCCGAAGAACGGAGTCCCTCGTTCACGTAAAAATACTATAAGAAAATATAGGGTGAGATGGGGGGATATATTTTTCTTGTTTCTACATCCTAAAGGACTAAACTTTATGCCCAGATAAAAAGTTTGAGGCGACAAGCCGCGACACATAAACAAAAACACTAATTTGTCTGAAATTTTCTTAAAAAAAACGTACAAAAAAAGCGACTTTTGATATTTATAAGAAACAGTGATAATTACGTTTAAACTGAATCAAATATACTGTAATATAGAGAGCATACCTTCAATTTCCACATTCAAGTCGTTTTTTTTCTGTTGACCACCACATGAAGACATTTTGCACAAAAACTGACTAACGAAAATGAGAGCGCCTAGAACCAAGACAAGCAGTTGACACAATGACTGGGTTCCGAGTGATGTTATGACCAGGTAGCCGAACCGGAAGGGTTGGGGGGGTGTAAAGGGGGTAATAACCCCCCTCCACGAGATTTGAAAAAAAAAAAATACTTTTTTTCGAAAAAAATTTTATTTTTAATGTAAAATTTTAAAAATTAATACTTAAAAATTTTATTTGTACGCGTATTTATATTCTTATATAAGGAAAATAATAAATAATTGGCCAGAATGCGCCTTTAAATTTTCCGAAATTAAGAAAAAATTGTGTTGTGCGACCAGTCACACCAGGTTACCCCCTCCCGAGAAACACCTCTGGATCCGTCCTTGATTCCAATAAACCGGTTATAGTAGATAAAGAAGCATCCATTTTGAGTTTTTCTATTTTGATCGGGTTTTTACTTCAAATACTCCTATGTGCGCCGTATTTAATGCATAAAAATGGCGTCTTTAACCTAAAGAGTAAGGTTATGATTTAGACAGAAATTTTTTACATCCATTTAAAATTAAATATAACTTAAAAACGAGGTTTTATTCTAACGCTAAGAGGAATAGATATTTCCTAGTCCATTATTTCATTTTATTTATATTTTTCTAATCTTTTATAATTTTTTTCCTTTAAAAAAAATTTCACTGCATTATTAAATTTTCTTTTTTGTTGCTTCTTGTATTAATTGATCCCACGATTGGTGTTATTATAAAATTATTTATGCAAAATTTCACATTAAGTGTTTTTATATTTACATAAATAATTTCATGTCTCCAAGCTGACATTTCCTCTCTCCTTGATGACGTTTTGCTTTTTAACAAAAATATTTGAAGAAGCAAAATTAAATTCAAGAGGAAATAATTAAAATGTGTCATTAAAAAATGCACAAAAATTATTGAAATAGGTAATTGATTATGAAATATCAATTTTTACTTGCGTCAAAAATTGTAGATATTTCTTGAGTTTATTAAAATGATGATTTAAATTCTTGACTTTTTAAATAGGAAATTATTTTTTTCAGGGCCCTAGCAATGAAACTTCTCACACAAGAAATGGTTGATGCTTATGACCCAGCACTGATGTTTACAATCCCGAGATTAGCAATTGTCAGCGGACTCCTCGTATTTCCTGAAGGACCTCTTTGCCTTGATTGTTCAGCATCTGAAATGAGTGAAATGTTTCGTCCTTTTCGCGTAAGTTATTTTATAATCTAAAAATTACTTATCAAATTTTTATTTAATTGAAATTTTTCAGACTCTTCTTCACAAAATTCGTGAACTTTTGTGGACTCTAAATAAAAAAAGAATTATTAACACTAGAGAAGTTGCTTTGCTCATCAGAAGAACCATCAACACAACCGACAAGCGGGGGAAATTGTATCGATCCTGGTGACTATCCGGATGTAGAAGCCTTTGTAACACGCTTTTATTCAGACTATCCCAGTTGTCGTCAATATGTCTCTGAATTATATTCAGATTGTGCAGAAGATCAGGAGGATGACGAAGAAGAGGACGAATGCGAAACAGTTATTTGCGCTCCCCCAGAGGATGAGGATAAGGTTTGTTTTTATTCTTATTATTGCAATATAATACAGGATGTTTCAAAAAGGACTTTACAACTTTGAAAATTCATATAATTTTATTCAGAGGACCTACAGACTATCAATTTGTAGGGGAAACACACCAAGTTTTGATTCGTATAGTTCGCTAGTGCCGAATCGCACTGTCACGAGCACTGACTGCATTTGAAAAGATGGCTGCCTTCACTGGACCCGAGCGTGTGTTTTAGTTTGTAGAATCAAAGTCATTTAAATTTATTCAAAGAACAGGGTGGTTTTAGTGCTGTTTAGAGGATAACAGATCAGGTTTTTTTTTTACCCCAAACTAAAGATGTTCTCTGTGGCTTCCGTTGGTTATCCTGCAACATCCCATCAGTAGTCAATTTCTTCCCAAACTCTTTAATTTGAGGTAAAAAAAACTTGAACAAACTTGAGAATGCCATCGTTAAATGCGGGTCTGCCTTCCCTCGTCATCTCATCATTCCCTTGTAAATATATTTATCGTGCCGTCTTTTAAATTTATTAATAAACAAACATTTTAGAATTGTAAATAAATTCGTATACCTGGTATATGTATTTCCCTTTAAACTTAAATCAGTTCTGTAACATTTTAGAAATAAATTTATATGACTTTGATTCTTTAAACCAAAACACTCAGCTCAGGTCCAGTGAATGCAGCCATCTTTAACGCCAACTGCCGCTAGTGCTCGTGACAGTGCGATTCAGCACTAGCGAACTCGCAAGTCAAAAATTGTTGTGTTTTCCTACAAACCCCCCCCCCCCCCCCCTTGACACTACATTCACCTCAATAGGTTCTCTGAATAAATTTATATGAATTTTCAAAGTTGTAAAGTCCATTTTGAAACACCCCATACCTATATATATCGTGTATATATTTATGGAGTTAAATACTAGATGTTTTAAGAAATTTTGAACCAATTAGTCAGTTCTCTGCTCTTTTTCCTTTAATGTTCCTTCTGCTCTTCCCTTGCTAACATTTTTCAAAGCTTCTAATTTTTCATACTCAAAGAAAGTTCAAGACCAGAAAAAATTCATTCAAAATAGAGAAGAATTCGGAATCTATTTTTCCTTATTTTTAAATAAATTGTTTCTGTACATTTCCCCATCTGACCTTTAGTAATAAAAAATTTCACAAAATCTGAATCAGTGAAGAAGACACCTAATATTAATTGGGAGAGGAATTATATCCCCATTGTTGTTATAGAATCTCTGAATCTGGTCATTAAAAATAGAACATCTCAAAAAGCCATTATCTCAGAATCGTTTAGATTTACTCTACTAATAATATAAATATAAAAGATTCTTCTTGTTTTTTTTTTTTTAAAGACTTATTTTCTCATTTCGTTTAGGTTGTGAACACCGCTGAGATTGTACCTAGCAGTGGAAGCGGAAGTGGAGGATTTCTCTTACGAAATCAAGTGAGCACCGATTGTCTGGTGAATTTATCCACTGGGGAGGGTGTTGAAAGTCCTAGGCTATCAGCCTCTTATCCTGATGAAGATTCAAAGGAAGTTATGTCTGTGGCAACCGCTCAACTCTCTACATTTCTTTTAGCTACTAATGAAACTAATAGCAGTATTGACCGTCCAAATATCGAAGAAACACCACCACTTGAAGATGATGTGAATTTGAGTGGATCAAGTCAACAGTCAAAACCTCCCCTGAAGCCCAAGGATATGCCTAAAAAAGTGAGTCCAATTTCTCATATTTATACATATTTGCTCATCTTGTAGTTTATAGTAATTGAAATTTCTTTTTTAGAATATTCTAACGGAAATAAGCCCATATAAGGAGCGAGAAAGCCAGTGGTTGAGTATAGCTCCCGGAGGAAGTCATTGTACAGTGTGTGCAACAAACGGACAAGAAAGTGAGCGAAATTATTCACACAATTGGGAATATCTTCGTCTTCAACCTTGTAGTTCAAATACCAAAGCAGATGTGCCTCCGACTTCTCGACGACGAAGATCTAAACACCGAGGAACACATAGGTTCTTAAATTTATTTATTTATTTCCCTTTTGAGTGTTTCTCAAACTTCCAAATGTGGCACATAAGGTTGAAACGATACGAGTAAATACAAGTACTTACTCGATATTTTTCTTTTGATACCAAGTACTTTTCAAATCGATACTTTGGTATCGGTCAAGAATGCTCGTATCGATACCACTCGGTACACGTACGCATTTACATTTTATTTCGTAAATTTTATACTTATTTACAATAGAAATAAATGGAATGGTTTGTACCACTGTATTTTACTTTTTATTATTGGAGTGTTTGAATGCTTTTTTATTTTTATGCAGTTAACAGTGGCACCTCCAAAGTCTAGTGGGTGGCATTATTTTACAAAAAACGCAATTTGCAAGAAATGCTTTAAAAATGTTTTGTGAAAATACTTTTAATTTGCATAAGCATTTAAAAAAATTGACCAATACGAGTAATAGGGTGGGTCGTTTTGCCACTTCTTTTTCGGAGCGAAATGTAATACCCTGCAAAAGCGCCCCCCCCCCCCCCACATGTTATAAAGCGACCATATTTTTGGATAACGAGATGTCACTTGCGATGAAAACTGACTTTCAAACCTCAAAATGCCAGTTATATGCCCCTGGAAGGGCCAGAGATGCCTCCTATGCTCTGAATTTGCCCTGTTTTCGGCCCCAGATGAGGCATCTCTGGCCCTTCCAGGGGCATATAACTGGCATTTTGAGGCTTGAATGTCAGTTTTCATCGCAAGTGACATCTCGTTATCCAAAAATATGGTCGTTTTATAACCCAACTAAACTTAATGACAATTTTGGGATTTTCAGTTGAAATTAATGATATAAAAAGAGGATGCAGCCAATAATAAAAAGCATCTATTTTGTTAACACTCTTTATTTCGGAACGTTTCGGCTTTCAGTTGAAATTTCAAAACTTTAAGGTAAAAATTCTCACAAAAGATATTGTCTTATTTGAAAAAAAAAAAAAAAAATAATGTAATGTCCATGTGGGTGGGCCACTTATGCCGTGTATTACATTTCGCTCCGAAAAAAGTGGCAAAATGACCCACCCTAACGAGTAAGTACCGTGTTGGTAGCCTATCGATACTATGGGACCGATACGGTATCGAGTAAAAGTATCGATACCTCAGTGATATCGTTTCATCCCTAGTAGCACTTTCTAATAATTTTTTTTTTTTTTATTTTAATTTCAAAATTTGCATGATTAATTTTTTAGTGGTTTTAAAATGTTTTGATTTATCTTAATTCTGAGCGGAGAATGAATTTTGTTCTTTTTAAATCGCCAATTAGATATGCATAAATTATAAGCAATATTTTATTTATCTCAAGCATGATTCATTTCTTAAAATTATAATGTCGCATGATATCAAATAAATTACGTTTTTTTTTTATTTGTTATGATAAAAGATTGCTTTAAGCATGATAATTTAAAAATTGTATGTGATCGTATGTTTAAATGTATTTATCCATTTTCCTCCATTTTTTTTTTTTTTTTTGTAATATTTTAATTACGTGATGCTAACAAAATTGTTTAACCTTAATTTTCATTTTATTTTTTTATTTGACATATTTGTTTAATTCTAAAGGCATTATGGAATTTTGTAGTTTATTCATTTTATTATCACAAATGGTGACTATTCTATACTATTTTTTCCCCCTTCGATTCGAGTATCCCCCCCTACCATTCCGACATTTAATCTGATTTTCCCCCCGGCCTCACCCGCCTTTCTGATCTTTTTCTTTTCGATTTTCTCATCTCACGATTTTTTTCATCATTATTTTTAGATTCTCTAATTCTCTTTTCCCCATTACCCTTTACTCTTGCTCTAAGGCCATATTTTCCCCTTATTTTCTCTATTCTTCCCTCTCACTACACACCCCCCTTACCTTGCCCCCTTTGATACAGGGGTTGACTTAAAATTTGTCAACTTAAAAATTGTACTTACAACACTTAAATTAAGAGTTTGAGATACACTTAGTAATTGTAGAAAGTTAGAATAAGGCTCTTAAAGTTATTATTATGAAGGGCCCAATGACATTTTACTTATAGATCGACAGTTGAGGTAGCGTCTAGTTATTCTTCGACATGTTCAAGTTGTCAAAGTTCAATCACACCAAGTTCAGATAGGTGAGAGTCCTGGGTGTTTATTTATATGTTTTCTCAATTATTAATAAGCCTTTGCTTTGTTTTAATTACGCATACAGTTGTAGTGCATCAAGTGAGACCTCTTCATATAATTCCGAATGTCAAGATGATGAAGAGATTGCTTTGGCGATGCAAGCGGCTGAGATTGCCAACCGAAATGAGGCTAGGGCGAGTTTTCGGTAAGAAATGGCTACATTTGCCTTTTCGTGAATTAATTCCTTCCAAGAATGAAGCAGGCTTAGTAAATAATACTAACTATTATTGATGAAGAACTGTGGCTGTGGTTTAAAGGTGATAGAGTCAGAAAATTAACAAGAAAATTAACAAGACGTTTGTAGCCGATATTTTCTTTTATTCAGATTTTCGCCCCCTTCCCCCATGACAGATGTTTCGGCCCGATGTCTAGGCCATCTTCAGAGCCGGGTAGCATTGTGGATAGTTGTAAAAACAGCGACAACATTCAGCATGTTGTCCGTTCAAAGCAGCTTTTTTCTTCACGTTTTACGGACCACATGCTGAATGTTGTCGCTGTTTTTACAAATATTCACACATTTTGATTATTGCCAGCCGGCTCTGAAGATGGCCTAGACCTCGGGCCGAAACGTCAGCCGTGTGGGCGAGAATCTGAATAAAAGAAAATATGGCTACAAACGTCTTGTTATTTTTCTGACTGCATCACCTATAACTATTATGAAATATGTATTCGATATTATTTATAAACCAAAGGTTTTAAAATTTGTGCACTCGTAAAATCGTAATACTACTTTCTATAGAAACACTCGGTTTTTTTTTTTAATAGATATATAGTTATATAGTAGTACAGTTATTTTTCATAGTACAGACTGATAATCTTACAAATTCTACCTAACAAGTCTTTTCAAGCTCTCCCATGGGAGCCATATGGCTCAAAAAACTATTTTGTTTGGCTCACATACCTATTTTAAAATATATGGTTAACGAAACACATATTTATATAAACGATATATATTAGGGTTTCCAAACACATTTATTTATACTATTTGGTATCCAAATGATTTAAATAATGAATATATCAGACTGCCTGGGATCCGAACCCTCGCGTGGCTTTAAGACTATCAATATTGTCATTTTTCAACATCTCTAGGCTCTCGGCCACAGGGGGGGGGTTCAATTTTAAAATTACAAATATTTTTTCGACTTTAAAATACAATGTTTTATGGGTTTATCATATCATAATCATTCATGATAAATGTTTATGTTTGTTTATGTGTTTATTTTGTGTCTTTTTGTGTAAATTTTACTTTTCCAAAATGTTAGCTTAAAGGATTTAAGCTTATGTTTTATAAAAAAATTTTTTGTGTTGTATGTGTTGTTTTTAAAATAGTAACATCACGGGAGAAGGTTGGGAGATAAACAAAAAGATTATCATGGCGTCTTTTTTAAAATTTCAAAAACTAAAGGGAAGAAAAAATGTTTTAAAATCAAAACTTCATATTTTTTTTTATATAAATTATATTTAATTTGTAATATATTTATTGAGACGAAATAAAAAAACCATCTTGACTTTAGGCAGCCAAATGCATTTTATTAAAGCCCAGGCTATCGTTTCGGATTCTTGTCTAGACCACCCTTCGTTGTCCTCTTGAGCGCTAGCCTGTTTATGCGAATGTGGGTCGCTGAAATTGAAATTGTATTTTCATTTATTCTCGCTAGCCGGCTCTGAAGATGGCCTAGACAAGAGGCGAAACGTCAGCCTGGTGTTACTTTAATAAAATACATTTGGCAGCCAAAAGTCTTGAAGTTTTTTCTGAACAAAGACATACCTCACAATTCAATATATTTGTTCTTATTTTAGATCAAGCGAAGATCTCGTACATCGGTTGTTTGTTTGTATTGCCGGAGTTGCCGATCAACTTCAGACAAATTTTGCGGGTGATCTTCGACATATCCTAAAATGTGTATTTTTAATGGGCGCTAGTGCAGTGACTGCAAACGAAACGGAAGAACAAACAGTTAATGATCCTGATTCCAATCCAATCCAAGAAGGTAATTTTATTCAAACGTTTTTATTTATAAATGTATTTTGTAGTGTGAGTGAATGGAGAAATTCAAAGGCAATATTTTCACTGGTTTAGACGGATGCCATCCTTAAAAAAACATCCTAATTTCTAAAAATTCTTACCCTAACTTTTTCTTCTCAATTTTATCCAGAAGAAGAGAAGAAATTATATATTTTTTTAGTTTATTTAGTAAATTTTCTCTTATCTTTGGAAAAAAAACTCTAAAAACAAAAATTTGATGAACTCAGAAGAATTTATTTCATCCATATTCTAGAAGGAGGCGTTGTGGAGCACGCCGAGGACGCATTGTCCCCTGGCTGGGAAGAAGGGACAGGAGGTGATGGTACCGAGGTTGTTGTGGCAGGTGAAGATCCTGGATCACCTCCTACTTCGACAGAACCTAGACCAGAAGCTCCTCCACCTTGGGTTCCTGATGTTATGGCTCCCAGATGTATGGCCTGTCATGCTGCCTTCACAGTCGTTCGCCGACGGCACCATTGTCGAAATTGTGGAAAGGTATATCAAATAAAAGGAAAACTTGATATTTAAAAAATACTAATTCAAAGATGAAAGGATTAAGTAAAGGAACAAAAAAGAAAGTTGATCCAATAAGATATCAACCCTCTAGAAAGTTTCAGCGCAAGTGATTCTATTGAATGCCACTTTTTAAACAAGGGATTATTATTTATTATAGGTTCAATTTTGGATAAAAAAATTCATTCAAAATATGAACTATTTTTGATAAGAATTTCGTTTATGATATCAGTATAAATTCAAATCAAAATTCAATTAATACAATTTTTATTATCGGGATAAAAAATAGAAAAAAATGCAGTCAGGATTTTTTCTTTAAAAAAATATATTTTTAACAGCTAACGTTTCGGTCTTGGTTAAAGTTATCTTCGGAGCTGTTAGTTGTCATACATAACAAGGAGGGGTAAAGAGGGTAATTACCCCCTCCCCCGAGATTAAAAAAAAAATTTATTTTGAATGTAAAATTTTAAAACGTTTTTTTTTTTTGAGTTTTTAATCGATAGAGCCTCTCCTGCCTGTCTAAAATCCTCTCTTCTATTAATCTAATCGTTGGACAGCCACTTCTCACATCAACATTAATTAATATACCCTAGATTGGGCCTTTATTAAAAAAAGTAATAAAATGGATCAACATTTTTTAATGATAAAAGCAAAATTGGCAACTTTGTCGTTTACACGCCTCTGGTTCTGAGTTTCTCCCACTGAGTACGACTGAAGAAATATGAAGTAAATTTAAATAAATAAATAAAAGAAAAAAAAACATCTTTTATTTTTATTTTCACTTGCTTTCAAGAATACATTCTTAAACGAATTACATAAAAAATAAAAACAATAAATATTTTGAAGTGTTGTGATGATATTAAAGTATTTGTTATTTGCCAGGTGTTTTGCGCCCGATGCAGTAGTAATTTTGTTCCTCTTCCCCGCTACGGTCAACCGAAACCAGTTCGGGTTTGCAACAGGTGTTTTCTCTACCAGGTGACTCCATTCACATTGGAACAAATCGGGAATGCTCCAGCGGCGACTGCTCCCTCTCTTGCACCCTCCTAGCCCATGCCCCCCATATTTCATTCGAGTGAACAATTTCGGCCAACTTTCGCGTTCCTAAAACATTCCTTTTTGAAAATGAACCTGAGACTTGTTGCTCAAAACATTCCTACGAATTGTTTTTTTTTTTTCAATTTTATTTTGTTATATTATTATAAATATATATCTATATATATTTGATAAAAAAAAATAACGCTTAAAGAAAAAGAATATAATATCTAGTAGTGATTTTTTGTTGGGTGAATTTTATTTTATGGATTTTTGGAGAATTATTAAAACGAACAGATTTATATTTTTCACATTCGATTAATGTCGATTATTCATTGACAACTTTAATAAATAAATAAATGACTTGTTTTTATACAAAAATTTATATCTTTTTGAAATTAAAATTTAATTTTAATTTTTCAATCAAAGATATTTATAAACAGCCCATTTTTGACGAAAAACTGTGGTAAGGGTGTCAGAAGAAAAACAAGACTTGTGCAGCCAATTTTTATTTCAATTAAATAAACGCGCTCACAGTTGACGTTTCGGCTCCAGGTCTAGGCCATCCTCAGCAATAATCTAAGTTTTTTTTTATCAGTGACTGAGCATGGCCTGTACACTGCAAGCGTAAAAGAAATGATTAAATTTAATTGAAATAAACAAAATTATTGTCTTCTTCTTGACCACTCTTTCTCTTTAAATTTTTCTAATCCAAGTTGTTAATGAATAAATTTTAAACAAGAATAAATATCATCAGTAAAGAGAAATTAATTTCAATTTATTCATCCATCTTCAGACGAAATCAGAAATGTTATTCTAGGAACACAATTTTTTTACTGTTGCTACATTTTCTTGTTTGAAATTAAAAGAACACCAAAAAATTAATAAATAAAATAGTCTCGTAAGAACAAGATACATTTTGGAGTAGGAGAATATATGATTAGTTAGATTTCTATTATAAAATTCCTCTTTTGAAAATAATCTTAAACTTTTTGATGGATTTTCACATTAAAATAAAAAAAAGGAATTTTATTATATGAGATCTTTATTCTTTTATCGCTGATCTTGACACACCAAGTTTAGCTAATTTATATAACAAATTAATACATATATTACAAATTCTACACAAAACTACTTGGCTTAATTTGGTCTAAATCTAACATTTTGTAAAACATTATCCTACTCTAAAGAATATCGATTCAACTCTTGTTTATTGACAAAGTTTTTATTAAATAAGACTACATTTTGCAGTACCACATTCTTTGGAAGAGAAAACATTAAAAAATTGATTTAAACATATATAAAACAATTTGAAAATGTTGAAAGAGAGAAAAAAAAAACAAGAAGAAAATGCAGCCAATGAATTTAGTTTCTTTATTGAGATTCAGCCCACAGCTGATCTTTCGGTCCTAAGCGTCCGAAACGTTAGCCGTGGGCTGAATCTCAATAAAGAAACTACATTGGCTGTATTTTTTTCTTTTTCAACATCTACAGCCATACATCCCCCTTTTACAATTTGAAAATCTTATCAATCATCGTCAATAACTTATCAATATTTGTACAAAATTTCAAATTGAATTAGATCCCCTACCAAAAAAATTTTCAAAGAGTTTTTTGATCAGTGTTAAAGAACAATAGCTCTTCAACTTATACTATCGTCATAAAAATGAATACCTAGAAAGATTTAAAAAATCTCATATAAATGGACACTGTTAGGCATTAGTGTGTCAAGCGTCAGTTACCGAATTTTGAGAAAATTAACATTAAATTTTTTTGTTTTCATTGGATTATATATAATTTTTTTGTCAATTGTGCAAGTAACATTAAATATAAATTTTTTTAGGACATATTTCATAAAAAATACTATTAATTATAGCATTTGAAACAAAATTCCGTGCTTAACTCAATTTTTAATTTTTTTGGTGCTTGACACACTAATGCATAACAGGGTCCAAATAATTCAAGGTTTTTCTTAAATGATGACATTACAAGTTGAAGAATTATTGAATATTATGACTTTCAGCAAAAAAAAAAAAAATACACTAATCAAAAACTTACATTCATATAAATTGTTGAAAAGTGAAATTCATTTTATATGATAAATGTTATTAAATTTTTTTAAGACTATTTGTGAATTTTTATATCCCATATTTATATTTTAATAAAAGAACTTAGCATTCATATACATATAATCTGCCCCATAATGACTGACTCATTCGAAAAACTTGTGGTGTTGGTCGCACAACACCTTCGGTAATTAAAAGTTGTGTTCTGTGCTTGCCACACCAATTTTCCAAAAGTAATAATTAAAATTCAAGATGTAAAATTTATAAATATAGAAAAATATTTATATATTTATCTTTCTCCTATGAAGTACTAGAGTAAAGTTCTCTTCTCTTTGGCTGAATTTATTTAAAAGCTTATTTTCGCATCTCAGGAGAGTATCTAACTAAATTATAAAATTTCAAGCTTATTTCTTTCTTGCTTTAAATTGATAACAAGCAAACACACGCCCTCGGGCTTAGTGTAATTGGTAGCGTGCTTGCCTTCTAACCAAGGGTTCGGATCGCAGTCAGTCCGATGATTTTATTTAAGCCATTTGGATACCAAAGGGTTCATTAAAAGTTAAAAAGATTTCTGAGCTTCATTTTTTAATTAGAAAATGTATAATATGAAATTTTCTCGTTTCTCAAGCAGAATTATATTTCTTTCGCCTTTATTTATTTTTCAAATGTGTCAGTCATTCGTGGAACACGTTTTATATTATAAAAAAAAGGATAATCTCTTAGAAAGGGATTGAGCAAGAATGGAAACCAATAAAGCCAAGAATTCCAAGAGCAATGATTTAAGCGACCCATGCGCATTTTTTGATCATCAATATGCTTGGCTCCTGAGTTTCAAACGAGAGACCATTGCTTCTAGAACAAATCTTAAATACATTATTTAAATAAGAATGCTAAAATCGTCTTTTCTATTTTTCCAAAAATCCAATAAAAAAAATTTTTATGTATTATTTTGAAATATCCAACGACACATTCCAATAACAACAACAATAAAATTTGAATGATTTAGCTTAATTCCACTGCCCAATAAGCGACAAAAAAACGGAGCTGATTAAAATAAATAAATAGGATAGGATCTGAAAACCGATAATAAATTCTAAAGTTTATAAATAAATAAATAAGATGAAATTAAAAAAAAAAATAAAGCTTATATATTATATATAATTTGTAACAAGTAAAAAAAAAAACGGCGAGACTTAATATATATTTTTTTTAATTTGTAAATGTGCATATAATCAATAAATCAAACACTTGTAAATAAAGTAAATAAAGACAAAGCTTTCGGGAAGCGGAATATTTTTTGCGTATTTTAAAACGATACGCTTGTGAAGTTAACTAGTTATTGTTATTTGGAAATATTTTTCCTGTAATCTTGTACATAGGGAGTCATTGACGGCGTTCAAAAAAAAAAAAAAATTCTCTCTCGCGATGCAACGAAAAATTTAATTGAATATCATCAACCAACGCCGCCTTAGCTAAGCTTGTATATTGTAAATATTTAAATAGTCAAATTATATATACAATTGTAAGCCTTATTGTGTGAATGTGTGTGTATATCTCTAAAAGTTCTTTTTATTTTTCTTTTAGAGAGATATATATATCACATGAAAAGTGCAGATTTTGTATTTTAATATAAAGTAAAAGTTTATTTAATTTGATAATTACAGGAAATAATATAAAAAATATTTTATTTAAATAAATTTTATTTACAGAAAATCCTATTTAAAATTGAATACGTTAAAATGTTCCTTCTTGGTCCCGCTGATTATTTTTGTTATTCAGGACTGGAAAAGCAACATAAGCCATATTTACGTCTAAGAAGAGATGGATGACATAATCAAATTCATTTTATAACTTCAACTAGACATTAAAAAAAAGGAAATCTATGAAATGAAATTATTTTGTTACCTCAAAGAAGGACCAACGTACGGTGCGGAATCGCTCCAGTATTCGGTAGGACTTGGAATATTTACTAACCGGATAAGATTTTTCAGACGAAACTCTTCTACGTGATCTCCATTATCGCTATTCTAAAAAAAAAGATCAAGTAAATAAATTGGAAGTGAAATTTGTCAGTGTCAATATATAGATACTAGACGCGCCCCGCCTTCGGCGGGGCTTTCCGTCTAGCCGGGGGCTGCGCCCCCTGGACCCCCTTGCTCGCCTTCGGCTTATATACATACCGGTACATACAAAGATTTTCCCTTTTCATTTTTATATATAGAGATTATTTTAACGGTTAATCATTCATGAACTTAAGATTTTTTGTGAATCATATCCTTTCCGGGACTCTCCCGGTACAGAGACAAAAAATTTACGCCGATATTTTAGAATTCAAAATGTAAATAAATAAAAAAAAATCGTAAACATGGGTAAATATTTATATTTTGTTACCATGGCAACCCTTTCTCCTAATTTTTATTTTTTTCTTATTTTAACGGTTAATTACTCATTAACTTATTGTTATTTGTGAAACCAAACCTGTCCGGGACTCTCACAAACATACACAGAAAATGTCATCATAATTGGTTCAGTCGTTTAGGAGGAGTTCAGTCACATACACACGTACAGAAGAATTTTATATATAAAGATAAGCATTCTCAGGAATTCTGAATGCTAATTCGGTCCATTTCCAGTCAGGCCGCTTAGGAACCAAGATTATAATCCCCCCCCCCCCAAATTCTGGCGCCCCTGGACCAATTTCAACGCCCTTCCCCCACCTTAGAGCTGACGCTTGCCAGACGACTCCAGAAGATAAATAATATATTGTAAATATTTCTTCTAATAAAAGTATTTAATATTTTTTTAAGCTAAGTTTGTTAATTTTTCTTCACTACAATTATTATTATGAACAGGGGGTATATAGAAATTTTTTCGGGGGGCGAACTCAAAAATTTTTCTGCGGAAAATTTTTATTTTAAGAAACTATATTTTTTCACACGAAATTTTTGCGGACCATTTTTTCTATTGCGGAACCAAAGTTGTCCATCCTGCGGAAAAATGTGTTGCGCTGATGTCTGTATATCCCTATATATGTATATGTGTTTGGAAAATTTCGCCCCCCCCCCCCATAAATACGCCCCTGATTATGAATACAATTTTTTTTGTAAAAATATAAACGCCAGCACCCCTTTCTTTAATGCGCCAGGCGCCGACGCCCCCTCGCTCCTCCCCCTCCCCGCCCTCTGATTGTTGCGGCACTGTTTCCAGCAAATTATATGTTTTATTTATGGGAAACGCAAAACAATTAATTTTTTATTCTATTTTCTCTTGTCTTATTTAATTAACTTTTTTCAGGGTTACCTTCGCGAATTGTGAGTCTAAATAAAATACCATCTGATTGGAAGGGAAAAGAAAATCCATGAAATTAAATTGTTTTGTAAGCTCAAATAAAGAAAATTTGATTAAAAATACAAATGGACCTATCCACCGAGATTTTTTTTAATTTCAAAATTTCAACTGAAGATGAGGTCGACATATGACTATTATACATATAAATTGGATGGAAATTATAGGTAATATTTTGAAAAGACTTTTTCATATATGATTTTTGTTAATTTAAATAAAAGAAAAAGGTAGGCCGGAAGTTTCACCACCAAGGATCTGTCGATTTGTACTCAACATGCCTTACTTCTGGACCACAGTACCGCATTCGGCTTATTTAAATTTCATTTCAGTCTACAAGAGAAACGCCGCTCAAATCAAACGCTCAGATTTTTCCGGGGATGAGCCGCAGTACTTGTGTGATTTATATAAATTATATAAATAATAATAATTATTTATTAATTGTCCCTTGAGAGAAAACGTCCCTCTAGATCGCGCCTCAGCCCCTAAGAAATCTGAACGCTTGTTTTGAGCGGCGTTTCTCTAGTAGACTGAAATTTAGCGATCTATCATATTTAGATACGCGAGTACGTCACTGTGGACCATTAGTAGGGCATGTTGAGTATAAATCGGAGCGACTCCCGGCAGTACCTACCTTTTTCACTTATTTGAATTAATAAATATTTGGTTATATGTTTTTCATAATTACTTCATGGACCAACACATGATATATATATATAATATATATATATATATATATATATATATATATATAATTCTTTATGAATTTTGTATTTGATAAATCATTTTAATTTTTCTCTTAGTTCTGTTGAAATATTTATAAAATTATCTCATAGATAATGATTGGCTTTAATACTTCACTTCATAAAAGAAAGCTGAATCATTGTTTAGTATTTATAAATCTTATAATCAGAAAGATAGATAAGATTGCTCTCAATGAAACAGCTATTGAATATATTTATTTTTCAAATATTTAAAATATATTTAGAAATTTAAAAATTCGAAATAAGTCAATTTTTTTCTCTTACACACTAATATAGAACAACTACTTCGTTAAATAAAGATTAATTGGATGAACCTGGTGAATTGAAAAGAAATTTGGGAATTTTAATTAATGTAATAGAATGACTTGATTTAATAATATTAAAAATTTTTCATTTTATACCTGAAGAGGAATCTCAGCATAATAATGACATGATCGTTCTTTGGAATATGGAAAATCTGTCTCGTATGGAGGTGAGAGAATATCAAGGAATGCGGCTGGACCACCCACTGCGGTGATTTCGTGAAGATTTCCAACTTCGGGCGTTAATAAACAAGCTTCGTCATTCTCGTCTAGTGTCACCTAAAAAAATACTAATTTTAATTTAGATTTAAAAAAAAAGCACACAAATAGTAATTTTTTATTAGAAATTGGGTTGACATTTGAAAAAAAGTGCCCTGAAAATCGTTCCAATTTTTTTAAAAAAATCTGTCATTTTTCTTGATAAGCTATTGCCTCACTCACAACTTATCTAAGATACCGGCATAGGAATGTTCGAAGGTATTATCATTTAGAAGTAGCTTTAATCTTTTTGTCCAAGCTCAACTTTTCTTGTACTATCCCAGTAATGTGATTTTAAAGACATGTTCACAGCAAAAAAATGAAAGCTTATAAAAAATTTAAGATATTTTATATAGAAAAGCTATTTCAAACCAAATGATATGAATAACTCACCTCAGGCAATTTTCTGGCCACTAAAATTAACTCATCCCTCATTTTTTCAGTAAATCGACACCTTGGAATTGTAACAGTTGCTCGTTCCTCAGCTGATATTAATGTATAACTCTGAATTTTAACTTTGCCGGAAATTACCTAAATAAAATAACAACTTATAATAATTCGCTAAAGAAAAAAAAATATTAAAAATACCTTTAAAATTCCATGCATCTTTGGATGGTCGTGAAGAGGCAATCTTGCTGAAGCATCCAGAGCAAATATCCCCATTGTGATATCGGAATTTTCAAATATCTCCACATAAGTGACTGGCGGATGTTTTCTAAAAACAAAATAATCTTCAAAAAAAAAATTGATATTAAATTCTAGGCAATTATAAAAAAAGCCAAATTGAACTGAATATAATAATTTCGAGGAATGTGATGAGAAAAATCGATGGTTAACTTATATATGGAGAGAGTTAAGTGGTATTAACAAAAAAGTTTTTATCTTGGTAAAGTTAAAATTAACTACTTGTCGAGAAAAGTTGTTGAGGATATAATTAAGAAATGTACTAATAAAATGACATTTATGAAAGATTTCATGATTCTTTGGGAAACAAAAAGAAGCAACCAGCAGTATCAGAAATTATGTAGGCCTACTTTAGTTTTTAAGAGATTATATGATTAAACTTTAATGAGGAACTGTATTGGATATGTATGATGACTTTAATAGCAACTTTTCTTAATTATATATGAAAACAATTAATATTTAATGAAATACTTTGTTTGTTTTTTTAATATCATTGATTAATATTGGAATTGGTTAAGCTACACCTAACATAAACTTATTTTTTAGCTTAAACATACATATTAATGGTTTTTATTTTTATTTTAATTAGAAAAAGGATAAGTCCAATACCTGTGAGCCGTTTTTTCGGTGAGTGCCCTCCTCCGAGCGAGACATTCCCTTAAGCAGACATCAGCTGATGTCAAACGACTTGTAATATTTCGTAGTTTTGCTAAATTCTCTTCAAATTTATATTTATTATTATTATTAAATGTATGTAAAGCCTGTCGCCAGACCATTTCAATTAAACTAGCCATAATTTTAAAAAAGACAAGTTTTCTCTCTCATTCGTGTTGACAAACAAACGTGATTTGAACTTCAAAGTTTATTCAAATAGATAGCATTATTGCGCAAAAAATACTAGATTTTTTTTTAATGAAAAAAATATCTAAATTTTTTTGGTATTATTTTCTATTTTAGTTTTTTTTTTTTTTATTTTAATAAATTTAATAAATGTATTATTGATCCGGGCAAAAAATAAATTTATTTTAATTTGTCGCGGATTAATGTGACAATCTTTAAGATGCATATCTCAAGCTTCAAGCATATGCTTGACAATCATTCATTTTATAATATATTTCAAATTTCTTTTTAAAAGAATATATTTTTCCAAAGTTTTATATTTAATAATGATAATTATTTTTTTTTTTAGCATTCGTATCCTGAATTTTTCACTACAAAATAGCTTTATTCAATTTATGAATATTTCAGTTATGCCAATTTTAAACTCTGCGTATTCTTTGATTTATTTTAAAGTCAGAACTTGTAGACATCTGCTGGACAAAAAAGAAGTACTCGATTGTTGTCAACAAAATGGAAGAAAACAGATGGATGGGAACAAGAAAGTAAGTGTAAGAATTAAAATTTAATTTACTACAATAAAAATCATTGTGTAATAATTTGACTCTTATTCTTCATGAACTATTATTAATATACTAAAGAATATGATTGGAAACTGTCTGCCACGACCCAAGAGCATTTTAAATGTGTATTTATACAAGTTTTTTTTTTTTGTAAATCTTTAATATGAATTACCTAATTTTCCTGATTCATTATTTACCGTTGAGCTGCAGAGTACCAAGAACAGTGAAGTAGATAATTAAATTTGTATATTCTTTCTTTCGGGGTTCTCTTAAATGTGGAATGTGAAGAAATTAAATATATTGATATTTGATATTTTTATTTAAGGGGCAAGAGAAATGGATTTGATTGGTGGATAACTCTGAATATATAAATATATACAATGAGGATTTTTTTTCTAGTTTTCGTTACTCGTCGAGAAGGACGGTCCTCACGATGGCGTTTGCCACTTGATAGGGGTCTGCATTTGCCGCTGGACGTAAATCTTCAAGCCAACCTCGTTTATTCATCGCCACTTTTCGAGGTATTCGCACCGAAACAGAGCGATCCGATACTCCTAATATAATAATAATTGGTTTTAGATCAATAGGGCTAGAGAGCGGAAAAAAGTTTCTTATTTTACGAAAAAAAAGTCTACTTAAAAGTCTATTCTGTTTTAGCCACATATTCGGTAAAATTGGGGTTGGAGAATAACAACCAGCAGATTTATCGCTCCACCTGACGTCCTTTATTTGGCAAATATTTCGACGCATATGACATGCATCATCCTCAGTGTCGCGAGGATCTAATTGGTGGGCTTGGTCCAAAAATTATTTAAATGCCTTAGGGGCGTCATACATGATGCATATCATATGCGTTGAAATATTTAACAAATAAAGGACGTCAGGTGGAGCGATAAATCTGCTGGTTGTTTTTCTCCAACCTCATTACTCTACTCATCCCAGCCTTCTATATAATCTATTCGGTAAAAAGTCTATTTTGGTCAAAAAAGTCTCTAAAAAGTCGCTGTCACTGATGGAATTAATTATAATCATATAAGATTACCTGATGTAAATTCCGAATAGCAATCACCTAATCTTCTCATATTATCATTTCCACAATGTATATCGTAGACTTGCATATGACGTAAATGATTTTTCGATAATTTATCAATTGCCTTTTCTATTTCTCTAAAAATATATTAATAATTTTAGATTAATATATATTTTTTTCTATTATAAAGCCTTAAGGAAAAGTGATCTGTTTTAATAATGTAAAGAATTATTTTTAAATAATGAGGGTCTTCTTTCTTCCTCAAAATTACTTACGAGATTCCATCTTCTCTTCTGGTGCAAATGGTTGAAAAATACGTTTCAAGCACACAAGAACTCCACTCATCTCCAGCCATTGGTTTTGGGTCAAAAGTAATTACGACACCATATTCTTCGGCAATACGTGTTAATAAAAACCGCGTAAACCAAATACAATCAGGACAACACGATCCATCTACTTGATTGATATGATATTCCCACTGAAATCAATATCGCTTATATAAACTAAAAAGAAGAACCAATTTCTCTGTGCACTGTATATAAATAAATACTGTAAATATAGGCCCTAGACATGCATATAGATAAAAAGACTTACCATTCCAAGATATTTTCCCGGAATACAACCAGTGAATTCAATGTTTGCATGAAGTGCGCAGCGGAAAAAGGTTTCGGCGATATCTCTTCCGACCACCCTATCAGCTCCTACCCCATAAGCATAAGGACCTTCGGGAGGAGGATAACCGATAGCATTTGGCCATCCCAATGGTCGCATATTCATGTCCAACATAGTGAATTGCTGAGCCATGCCAAAACGAACTTGATGGTCCTCTACGTGCTCCAAAGCCTCCATCAAACAACGTCGATAATTGTTTTCTAAAAAAAAGTTTTTAAAGGGGGTTTCGATTTGGATGAACACTCTTGACACAATATTTTATTTATGGGGTGGTTAGTTTGAATTTTTTTATCATTCCTTCTATAGCGGTACCAAAAATAAAAAAATAATACAACAATATCTTTAATTTTGCACCACTTGTTACCTAAATTATATTAACTCTATGATTGTTTTGTTAAAATAAATTTTAAAAGTCATTAATTAATTAATTTTTTTAAATTGTTTTAGTGCTTACCTGCTGGTTGACCATTTGGAAAAAGAACTTCCGTTAAAATGATCAGATTATGACTTCGAGGTGACAATCTAAATGGATCCGACCATAATCTCACCGGATTTAGTAAAATATCCGCATCTTCCGGACTTTTTACAATATAACATTCTGCTCCATTTGCTTCCGAAATAGGTAATTCTGTATATATTAAAAATTAAGAATTAATTACATATTTTCAATATATATTATAATAAGGAGAGAAGTTGCTGTTGATGTTACGAGTTGGAAAAGGGAGCAGAAAAAAAAGCCTTTGGATGCTAATGCCGAAAGGAGAATTTTCGGACAAAATTTCATTCCTTGTAGGCTTATAATCTAATTCAGGCACAAAATTGTCATTGGTGTCGTGACACAAAAGCTCTTGTGCATGTATATTTTTTTAAAAGAACGAGTGTTAAAAGGTGCCACCTTACTAGTTATATTTTTAAATAAATTTATCAAATAAAATCTTAAGAATTACTGAATTACCCGAAAGACACCTGGGAATGATATGGATAAAGATGTCTTTGCTTCTGAGAGAGCCTCCGGTGCCATCAATCCAAAGATAATGAAGCATTGTAAAACAATCAGGAAGGGGCAATTTACTATAAGATTGGATGATTGATTTGCAGAGTTTTGCATTGGGAGAATATTGAAATATTCTCGAACATGGCGAAGATCTGAAAAATACCCACTTAATAGTTAATTGATTGATCTCTTTTATTTTTATGTTTGGTGACGCAAAACAGAATTCAATTTTGCATATAATTTTTTTCTGTAAAGCAAGATAAATTTGCCAATACGAAAATAAAAAAAAAACTTATTACACAGGCGCTGGAGGTAGTTGAGTATGCAAAATGTGAGGTCCGAATTCTGTCAATGGATTTGGGCCAAGAATAGCTCCAAGAATAAGGATCCGATCTTGCCGGGCAAATTTTTGGTTCAATTTTTTTTTACCCCCCACCCCTCTTATTTGTATTGGAAATCAATGGAATACGTGCTATGATAATGTGAAGACCTGCAACTATGGTCAAATTCTTATACTTAAAACCTCAAACAATTATAAAACTATATTGTCAGCAACTGCGGTGAATCCAGATAGCACAGTACGTCTTATGTACGTACATAAGACGCACAATTCGTCTTATGTCTCGTGAAAATTACTATCTCGCCGCCAGCTGCGGTGGTTCCCTCTAGCCTCTTCACCTATTTTCTCTCCCTTTATTATAAATTTAAATGTACGGCTTCAAAACCACACAGAATTGTGGGGACCGGCAACTAAGTTCATAATCTACTACCTGGTCCAATCAATGAAAAATACTATCTTGCCGCCAGCTGCGGTGGTTTTTAGGCCGTATATTTGAATTTGAAATAAAGGGAGAGAAAGGAGGTGAAGGGGCTAGAGGGGACCACGGCAGCTGGCGGCAAGATAGTACTTTTCACGGGACTATAGAGGATCCCGCAGTTGCTGACAAGATAGTTTTTTAATTGTTTGAAGTTTTAAGTATAATAATTTGACCATCTTTGCAAGTCTTCACATTATCCTAGCATGTATTCCATTGATTTCCTATTCAAATAAGAGGCGCGAGTGTAAAAAAAATAAGAGAAAGTAAAAATTGGACCAAAAATTGACCCGGCAAGATCCGGATCCTTATTCTTGGAGCTATTCTCAGCCCAAATCCATTGACAGAATTCGGTCCTCACATTTTACATACTGAACTACCTCCAGCGCCCGGTCTAGATACAAAGTGATAGGAATCCATTATTATAGTCTTATTTTTCAATTTTTAATCCATTCTTTGTTAGGTCCAGTTTGAGATCTTCCTTTAAAAAATTTATCCGTCAATGTATATAAATTTTTATTACCTTTTGATGTTTATACAGTTAAAAAATATTCTAATTATTATAATTATGTCATTTTAAAAATTTAATTTAAAATAATAACTTACCTATGAAAATTTCTTTTAAAATGAAAAACAGAACTGATAAATTTAGAAGAATTAAATTTCGTTTTGAAATAAAACATTTTACAAGACACCTATAAATAAAAATATAAATATCAAATATAAACAAATGATTATTGATTTTTTATAAAAAATACATTTTTATAAATAAAGGGATATATTTTAGTATTAAAATAATATTTAAGATATAAGATATAAATTTTAAAGAATTTTATTTGGGTTGTTTAAAAATTTCGAGGATGCCATTTCCTTACCTTTTTCATCAGGTATGTTGCGAGTTGATTTTTTTCTTTTTCACGAGTTTTATTTTTAATTCATAATTTAAAAATTAAAATTTTGAAATTTCTCAAGGGTTTAACATAAAATTAGACATCTGTTTTTATTAAGTAATCCTGATCTCTATTATTAGCATATTTTTATTTTGAATTTTATTATTTTTAATTATTCATTTTGCTTTGTAATAGATAACAATGGAAAAAAAAATTGTGTGAATTTTTTTGCAAATTGATTTCTTATTTAAAAAGGTTTTAAAAAAATAACTATGAAATTTATATTATATCTAAAAATTTTTTTTATATAAGCCTATTGAAAAATATTAATATTTTTTTTTCCACAATTCATATTGTAGTTTACAAATAATAGTATATCATAGAATCTGGTTATAGTAGGGTGACCATACGACCCTTTTGATTGGGAGTACCGTTTTTTTTTTTTCATATTTCTCGGACATACTATCGCTTTAATAAAAATGTCAATTTTGTCCCGTTTTTTACAAACTATAGTTTTTGTCGTAAATGGCGTACAATTAAAATTTTGCACGGATCGTCAAGTTTTTTTTTACTATTCGAATTTCTTCTTTGCTCTACAAAAACCTTTCGTCAAATAAATAAAAAAAAAAAGATTTCGTCGACAGAGAATTAGCAATAAAAAAATTGTTTTAGTTTTTTTCTGTTTTAATTATTTGTTAGTAATTTTTAAAAAAATTTATCTTTTGTTGTATTTACTAAAAATTTTATTATATAAATCTTAATTCTGATTTAATTTTTGATTTTCATCCAATTTTCATTAATGAAATTAATACATTTATTAACTACTATAAACATGTATAAAGAAGAGGATTTGAATAATGCCGCTTCTCCAGTCGAAGATTCCCCTCGCATATTTTTGTTTTCGTGAGTTTTGACATTTCTTGTTGACATGGCTGTTTGTATTGCAGTTATTGGCAAAGATGTAAGTATTATTTTCAATTTTTAAATTAAATCTATATTATAAATTTAATATATAAATTCTTCTCTTTTTTTTCAGAATTCACCGAAATATATCTCATGTTTAAATCCAAGTCTGGAATTACAATTTCATTATAAAGTTCATACTTCACTAGATGTTGTTGAAGAAAAGTTATCAAGTGTTGGCAAACCATCAGGAGATATTAGAGAACTTTATTTAGGTTTACTTTATTCAACAGAAGAACATAAAATGTAGGCGAAATTAAATTTCTTATTTACGTGTAGTTATAACCTCCTACCAACTCTCCTCCTCCTTTATTAACACAATTTTTTCAAAAGAATAATCAATTGTTTTGTTTATGCATGTCATTAATGAGACTATGATCTTTGAGATGCCAATTAGTTTTAAATTATTTAATTATAATTCTCAAAATCACAATTTTAACCGGTCATATATTTACGTATGTTAAAGTAATTATTATTTTACTCCCTTTTGTTTACATGTATTATGCATCTGAAAATAATTGAGCTTGAGCAGCTTTTATATCCAAAGGCAACAACATCTTTTGACTACTATCAATACAATCTTAGGGGTACTTTATTTAAGGTTCAAAACTGAATATTTAAGATACCTCTGAAGCTATTAATTGAAAAAAACAACACCGTAGTTTCTATCGCCTTAAAGTGAACTAACAAAGATTTAAATATTTTTTCACATAAAAGTTTCATACCACAAAATCTAAATTACTTTCTTGCCTACTCTTATTTCTTAAGGTTAAGGTTTGTGATTTCGCCCTTAGCTGTTTGTTTTAAATTATCCCTCTCAGCTAGTGAAACCATTTATAGGATTGAGTACTTAATTTCCATAATATTCTAAAACTGATTCATAATCTTTATTTTTAGATTTGGATATGTAACAAACACCAAAATAAAATTAATAATAGTAATTGAAGCCTCAAATGTCATAAGAGATAATGAAATACGAACCGTAAGTATTTTTTCCCAGGTTTTATTCAATTTTTTATTAATATTATATTAAAAATATTTTAATTTCCAGATGTTTAGAAAACTTCATGGAATCTATACAGATATAGTCTGTAATCCATTTTATATTCCTGGCGACTTAATTACCTCAAAGTAAATATATTATTATTTTATATATATATATAGTTTATATATGAAGAGCCACCTGAAAGCATGATTAGTCCATTTTTTTGCAATTTTTCATCAGAGCATTATTTAAATTTGTTTACGCTATGTTATTCCATTGTACGGTGTTTCTTAAAATGTGAATATTATTGGACTTTTCACGTTTTTCAAAAGCATGAAACTAGCACATAAAAGTAGTCCGGTTTTGCCACCAGCTAGTGTAAAAAGCTGGTGTGACTGGTCGCACAGCACACAACTTTCTCTTACCTTAGGTAATCGAAAGTTGTTTTCTGTGCTTGTCACATCAGATTTTTTTTTGTCCAGATATATTTAGTTTCCGCCGAAATATTAGAATTCAAGTTGTCAAATTTATAAACATGGGAAAATATTAAGGAGTCAAAAAAAATCCAAGACATAGGCAGCCAAAATTATTTCTTTTATTGTTGCCGTTCCAGGCTGACGTTTCGGCCACTGGTCTAGGCCACTTTCAGAGCCGGAGGCGAGAATAAATGAAAATTACAATTTCAGCGACACACATTCGCATGAGCTCCACTCATAGGACAACGAAAGATTCATTCTTTTCAGGTAATTTTCATTTATTCTCGCCTCCAGCTCTGAAGATGGCCTAGACCAGTGGCCGAAACGTCAGCCTGGAACGGCAACAATAAAAGAAATAATTTTAGCTGCTTATGTCTTGGATTTTTTTGACTCCTTAATAATACTTCCAGCCACAAAGACATACCTCACAATGGAAAAATATTTATAATTTGTTACCATGGCAACCAATTCTCCTATCTTTGCTATGAAATACTTTTGTAAAGTGGTCTTCAGAAGATTTCAATGGCAAAATAAGAATATTCATTTTAAAGAGCATCTAAAAAATAATTGATTTTTGAATTTTAATCAAAATCGTTGGAGCAAATTTTGAGAAAATCGAAAAAACTAAAAAAAAAAGTATTGGAAGTTTTTTATATAGCTGGTTAATTGATGTAATAGAAGGAGAATAAAAAGAGAGAGCAGCTAATTATATTTTCTTTTATTATACTCTCAGTGCTGACGTTTCAGTCCTGTTTAGGGCCATCCTTAGAGCACTAGGATTGTCATCATTAATTTGCATTTCAACATTTCAAAAATTCAAAAATTATCTCAGTAAAGTACTAACTAGTACTTTTTGTATGATTCAGGGGACCTGAATCTGTTTATTCATCAAAATCTCGAAATCGAATTTTTGACATGAATCCAATACTTTCTCTTTCTATTCTCAAGTTTTATTTTAAATAATTTTTGCAGCTACACTTTATTTATACAAAAGGATTTATATTTAGATGACGTCTGGGCTTTTTATGCTCTTAATTCACAAGCCCACTCAACCGAGAATAGTAATGACAAAATCAATCCATTGATGGAGACGTAAGTACGAGCGAACGTTTTGCATGTGAATTCATGAGTTGGTATTTATAGTATATTCACATACAAAACGTTCTCTCGGTAATCACGTCTATCCCCTGCTTTGTCGGTCGAAATATCTACTTATTAAAGATATTGTGAGAGGAGTCCATCCATCAAATACTGACTTTTATTCTCCAGTCCTTTCCTTAAATATTAGTTCCTAATACTTGAATTCATTTGACTACCAAATTCGTAGTCCCCAAGAAAACTTTAGTTATAGGCTCACCTAATTCGTTGACCTCGAACTGTATCAAATTTAAAGTTTCCGGAATTTAAGATTTTGGTAAAAAAGTGAAAGTAATTATAATAAAAATACTTTCATTTTCTTATAAACATTTCTATAAATAAGACATTTCCTTATTTATATTATTAATTATCTATTAAATATTATTATTTTTTTTTTTTTCAGAAAATTTGATGAAACCGTACACAATATCATGACTGGAAATGTTTAAAAAAAAATCAAGATTTGTTATTATAATTAGAATATAAATATTATTATTTATTTATAATATTTTTGTTAAAATAAAAAATTTATTTCCTCTTTATTACTTGCTTGATTGATTTTATTTCACTTTCTATACTTAAAAAAATGAAAACTAGGCCATTTTTTATCAGTATGTGGTTTCAATGACTAACAATTAATCCGTGGACATCTTTTCTTGTTTTCTTTCGATATAAAAGGAAAGGAATCGATTGAAAAGACATTATCGTTTGAAAAGGCAATCAAGCATCATGAACACTCAAGTGAGTTTTGCAATTCGGACGAATTCTAACAATACAATTTTGTGAATTTTATTCAATTTTTATTATCTTGTTTTTAAATATATATTTTTTTTTTTAGATCGTTATTTGCGTCGCTTTATCAATTCTTTTAGTTGTGCAGGCTTACCCATACGAACAAGGAAAAAGGTATATCCCCTTAGAAAGTGGTGATCTTCAACCAGCAGCTTCCGGACACGGTAAGTAATTGATTAAATTAAAAAAATAATATATTTTTATTCTTATAAAAACAATCCTACAGATGTTTCTAATAAAAAAAAAATAAATAAATTTATTTATTTTTTTCCTGGAGGGAATAATTCAATTATTTATTATCCCTAATGAGATAAATTAAGGAAATATAGTTCACTTTTTACTATAATTATTAAGAAATAATGTAATTAACTTAGCAAAAATCAAATTCAAAAATATCCATAATCTTAAATTAAATAGCGGCTCATCCCTAGGGGGGGGGGGGGGTTCCAGACCCCTAACCCTTTGGACAAAAAATACATTCCCCTTCTGTCCTCGCCTTTATTACTACGGTGCGGGGTCGGCGGACCTCACCATCTCGCTTCATTTCTTCCTATCCAAAGCTTTTGTCTCCGAAAGGCCAAGCGCCGTAATATCTCTCCTGACCCGAAGAAGAACAGAAAATACATTATTTCTATAATTCTAATTATACAGAAGTTCTTTATTAATGCCAATTTTAATTCGGAACTTAATCATTATTACCCCCATTACCTTCTTCTTATAGCCCTTTTGATATCTTATGTTTTGATTAATTTGAATATATATATTTAGTTATGGGGGCTCTTAAAATATTGAGATTTTTAAGAGCTGAGTGATTACTACATTACTCAAGCCATCACTAGCAAATGTCATTCCAAGGGCGGATACAAGGGGGGGGGGGGGGGGTAAAGGGGGAATAATTACCTTTTTTTCGCAAAAAAATTTATTTTTAATGTAAAATTTTTAAAATTAATACTTAAAAATTTGATGTGTATTTATTTATATTCTGGCAAACAAGTACAGAATGCGCTTTTAAATTACCGAAATTAAAAAAAAATAGTGTGCTGTGCGACGAGTCACACCAGATTACCCCCACCCCCCGGAGAAACACCTCTGGATCCGCCCTTGTGTCATTCTTACTTCAAATTTAATTTTAAAACGTGAAATTTTTCTAAAATTTAAATTATACATTTTTAACATAATATTAATCAATATATTCTTATTATTTATTTCATGGATTAATTTTTTTATATAGGACACTACGGACGGGTCCAGATAAAAGTCTACCGAGGCCCGACAACCCATGGAGGCCATGAACATTTTGCTCCCCATGGATTTTGGGTCAAACAGCCCGCCGACGACGGACACTATTAGAAATGGTCCACTGCGCCGACGCTACATTTCACATACATCTCCTATTTTATAAATAAATATCTTAATTATGAATAATTGTAATGTAAATTATTATTTATTAAATTCTTTTTTTTATATTTGTAAATGAGAGAATTTTTTTTTTTTAATTTAGAAAACGCGCGATAATCAAAACCTGACATTTCATAAATGAACAAAAGCCCTGACCTCATTTCATCAATCCAAATAGCAGTGAATTAATACCATCAGTAATTTGATGCAGCGATTCGCCTTTTTTAGGTAAATCCGATGGGCTTAAAAAAATTGGATATGATTTGAACAAAATTGGAGTCAAAAAGATTTTCCAGACAAATTCTGAATTAATCCAACATCTGATTTCACAAATTTAAAATTTTTATTGGTAGTATCTGTGGCTTATAATGGAGATATCACCCAAAGTGGGGTGCATCAGATTTAATAAAACTCCCTCGTTTCGGCCTAAATTTATTGGACCTTCAAAACCTGATCACTTATGTATATATATACATGTATTATAAAATCTGTGTATAATTTTCAAAAACTGAAGTTCGCCAAATAAATTTAGGCGGAAACATCTTATTTTGAGAGTTTTATTGAACTTGGTGCACCCAACTTTATCTGATATCTTCATCTTTCCATTATTATTATAGAATTTAAAATTTGTAACAATTTAGATTGTTTCGAAAACCCCGCCTGAGCGATCTGTCAAATTTTCGCCATTCAACGTCTAGGCGCTTTACGTCAAAAGTTGGCTTCATGGTTGACTTTTATAAAACGATTTATTAATTCCTATTATTTAAAAGTATTTCTTTATTTCTCACCTATTCATCATTAGGTGGATACGGGAAATAATAAAGAAACATTTTCAAATTTATAATGTGAGTCTTGATATAACCACTTATATAAAATTCTAATAAAATAACTTGCATGGAATTTTATATATTTGCCAATTGGGTCATAACCTTAAAAATCACTCAAATGTCAAATTGCCAAATGCAATGCACACTTATTTTATTTAACGCATTTAATTAACATCTCATTGAATATTAACAAGTTTTACTTTATCATCCGAATAATGCTTTAAAGGTATTTTACAGATAATAAATTAGTTGATAAAACAATGGCCAGTTTCGCCGCTCAGGCTGAGTTAAGGTCCAAATGGACAGATCTCGTTGATTTCGAAGTGCCTGGCGAAGTTACCTCTGGAGTCCGCAGCATCGTGGGTTGGCTCAAGCAGGTCTTGCCAGAATCTTCAGCCATTTGTCATTCGCACTTTTTTTATGTCTATTTCTTTTTATATATTTCTCTTTTTCAGTTTTTTTTTTCTATTCTTTTTTTTTATAATTTTAATATCCATTTTCTCTCCTTTATACAATTGTCCTTCATTATTATTAGCTTTTGCACTTTAAAACAAAACTAAAGATTGTTTATTTCACAAAGCCACAAACATCTAATTTGGGATTAAAAGAATGTTAAAGTTTTAGGAATCGGTTTCATTGAATATATATATATATATATTAGGGTGTTTCATTTGAAACGAACATATTTTTTTTTCGCGGACACTCCGAAATATTGTTCCAAACATCGAAAAAAAATTCTCTCGAAATTTCAGCCCCTAATTTCAATTTCAAGTACTTCCTCTCGATCGTTGAATTTTTCCCATTTAAATAATATGTAACATGTTTTTTTTTTTTAATTGTTATAGCTCAGTTCGGTTTTATGATTTTTCATTGAAATTAGTCTCAATCTATTTTAAAATGTCCAGTATTATTTTATTGTTACTTGAACCGTTTCGTCGGTGTCGGCCTCGAAAGTCCTATTTCCATGAAATCATCATATTTTCTTTGTTTTTAACAAAACTGCTGAAGATACAATAAAAAAACGTAAGGAAAAACTTGCATTTTCTACCAAAAATGTCCTATGAAATATTTAGCTCAAGTGCGTTATTCACAAGATATTTCAGTTTAATATATTGAAAATTGAATTAAATTTCAACTTTTATTGTATTATTTCCTAAGTACATTGTACTGAATATATCATGTGAATAACGCACTTGAACTAAATATTTCATAGGGCATTTTTGTTGAAAATTTAATTTCCTGCAAGTTGTTCTTTACGTTTTTTATTGGATCTTCAGCCGTTTTGTTAATAACAAAGAAAATATGAGAATTTTCGAGGCTGACGAAATGGTTTAAGTAACAATAAAATAATACTAGACATTTTAAAGAGTGTCTAATACACTACAGATTGCGACTAATCGCAATGAAAAATCATAAAACTGGACTGACAATGAGCTATAACAATTAAAACAAACAAACAATGATTTACACGTTATATCAATGGAAAAAATTCAACGATTGAGAGGAAGTATTTAAAATTAAAATTAAGGGCTGAAACTTCGAGGGAATTTTTTTCGTGTTGGAACAATATTTCAATGTGTCTGCAAAAATAAAAAAATTGTTCGTTTCAAATGAAACACCCCTATATATATATATATACTGGTATATATATATATATATACCATTTATATAATATTCTACCATATTAAGCATTAAGAGGGTATCTGCATTTGATGAAAATGGAAAATTGAGGTTGCAAGTTTTTTCATTTTCAGATAGGAATAGTATCATATGCACTTCTTTTCTAATTTTTTCGTCTATTTAAATATAATTGTATTAAAATGAAAATAATTTATTTATTTATTACGGTTGCAAATGTGCCAAATACAGCAGGTACCGCTCTCACTAATAATACTAGTAAGACTTAATTGTCACTTACAATTAAACATCCTTAGTTAATTCTACGTTTGATCAGATAATAGACGTTTTTACAGAAAATATTTGAATTAAAGAACAAAAACCCCTCTATTAGCCAAAGAAAAATCACCGAATTATCTGGACTCAAAATCTCAATATAAACAATAAATAGCAGATATCAATTTTGTGTTTAGTAGAGCAGTTTATCTTATGAATGTTTTACAAAGTCATTTTGGATTAGAAAGCTTTCAAACACCTTAATAGGTTTGACCTTTATTCTTTTATAATTTAAAAATCTAAATTGAAGAGAACTTGTAAAATAATAATATCAAATATTTTTATTCTCTATTTATATCTGAGAGTAATATTTCACAAATTTTTAATTTAACAAAAAAAATTTTCACCTAAATAAAAGAAGAAAAAGGGGGGAATACCCTAATTATTTTCTTTCATTTTAAAAATCTGCATTTCTCTATTTAACTTTGCTCTATTTTATTAAAATAATTCAATTAATTAAACCGATTAAAAGATAAGCGAGACTTTTTCCAAAGTAGATTTATTATACCGATACAGATAATAAAATGTTTGATATCATCTCAAAATCCAATATTAGATATTCGTGGCTAATTGTGATTTTTTTTATAAATGTTGACATTTTTTTTTAAAATTATTTCTTTAATTTTCTAATAAAATGCTAAATTTAATTTTGACCAGGCATCACTCGAGGTTCAACAAGCCGGCTTGAGAACGTTAAATGCCCTATCTAGACCAGGAGCTGGCACATCGCCGACTATGGACTCGCAATCCTCTATTACCATTCTACATTACAATGATGTTTATAATGTTGAGTCACGACAACAGGAACCTGTCGGCGGCGCCGCCCGATTCTGTACAGCTATTAAATCATTTGCACACTTGAATCCATTAGTGCTTTTTAGCGGTGATATTTTCTCTCCTAGTATATGTAAGTATTAATTAAATATATATATATATATATATATAGACCTATATATTATTAAATTTAAATAGAGGAGTTTTGACGTATCACCCTGGGAATTAATTCCATACAACTCAATAAAACAAAAAAAGAGAACAAAACGTCCGTTCAACATTTGTTGTAACATAACGTTTGGAAATCCCCGGTTTAAAAAATGATTATGTGCAGCCAAAATTATTTCTTTTATTATGCCGTTTCAGGCTGATGTTTCGACCACTGGTCTAGGCCATCTTCATAGCCGGAGGCGAGAATAAATGAAATTTTAATTTTCACCAGTCAAAATTATTTCTTTTATTATGTCATTTCAGGCTGACTGGCGAAAAGGTGAAAATTAAAATTCCATTTATTCTCGCCTCCGGCTATGAAGATGGCCTAGACCATTGGCCGAAACGTCAGCCTGAAACGACATAATAAAAGAAATAATTTTGGCTGCATATGTATTGAAATTTTTTTGACCCCGCCTTAATACTTCCATCCATAAAGACATACCTCACTAAAAAATGAGATTAATTATCTTTAATTTTATACCCTCCGCCCCTTCATTTTAATTATTTTTAAATCAGTACAATCTAGGTGGGGAGAGAAGAGAAGGTACGATGGTAGCATATAGGATTTGGAATTGAATTTTTATATAAAATAATTCTTATTCTTCAGTCTTTAACATTTATTCTTCTCTAAGTAATTAATCAATTTTTTTCTTTTTTTTCAGTAAGCACATTCACAAAAGGAGATCAAATGCTTCCAGTATTAAAGGAGGTTGGAACACATTGTGCTGTTTTTGGAAATCATGATTTCGGTATTACAATTATTCATATTTATAAAATATTTTAATAGAGATAATATTCAAAGGTCAAACTATTTTGGAAGATGATTGATATAATGGACCGGATGAGCAAAGTTCAGTCACTGTCACGGACAGCATATTTTTTTTCTGCTGAATTAAATTATATATTTATATATAAAGATTATAAAAATTGAATAGTAGAACGTGACTGTAACTGATATATTGAATAGGGAAGGGGATACAGAAACACTCTTTATTAGAACGTTTCGACCTTGCCATCTTCAGCCTTCAAAGAGCCTATTCAAATTGTTATACTAAAAATAGAGTTGTCGTTTATATTAATACAAGTTATTTACATTCTTCAAGCGAATGTAATTATACTTATAAGTGATTATAAGCCTGAACTTCGTGGTATCACTTGTTGGTATTTTAAGTATAATTACATTCGCTTGTCAAAAAATGCAAATAACTTGTATTAAAAACTGACAACTCTATTTTTGTATAAAAAATTTGAATATACTCTTTGAAGGCTGAAGATGGCAGGGTTGATCCCGGTCCAGAGCCGGATCTAGGGGGCACTGGGGGCAAGGCCGTAGCCAGGGGGATCAAGGGGGATTGATCCCCCCCGAAATAAAAAAGATATTTATTTTAGTGCGCCCGTCTTACTTTGTTGTTATACACAACATAATAGTTAATCAATCACTACAAACAAAATTCTGGTAATGGTTTTCTAATAAATATATATGATAAGTAACACCATTTTATTTATTTTATTAAAACGATTTTATGATTTTCTACTGTTCCACCAAATCAAACCCCCCCCGAAATTATTTTCTGCTACGGCCCTGACCGGACAGCCCCGGGCGGCAGATATCAGGGGGCGGCAATTAAAGAAAGATTTTCTAAAGAAAAGGTAAAATGATATGAATTTTGTATAGAAAATTTTAAGGAGGGGGCGGCAAATTATATTTTGCCCCCCCCCCCAAAAAATCTCCTAGTTCCGGCCCTGTCCCGGTCGAAGCGTTCCAATAGTGTTTATTACTAAATAGAGGCTCACTTAATTGGCCGGCAGTTGCGTCATTGGGGGGGGGGGGGGGGGCATTTGCCCCCCAAGGGCTCTGATTTTTATAAAATTTTATATTATTCTAAATAAAATACTCCAAAATACATCTACGAGTATAAAAACTGTACAAAATTAAACAATTAATTAAATAAAATATGTTTTGGCCAAATTTGAGTACCCATTTGTAAGTAAATTTTAAGAAAAAAAAATGTTTGCCCCCCCCCCCCCCCTCAAGAAAAAATTTTCCCCCCCCAGTTGAAATGACGCCACTGTTGGCCGCATCCTCTTCCCTATTCAATTTATAGTAAAGATAAAACGGTTCAAGATCCTGGAATTTTAAATAGTTAAAATCAACTACGCATTGCAAGAATAATCAGAAAAAAAATAATAGAAATTGTAAAAAAAATAATAAAGTCCAAAATGTTGTTCATTTTAATAAATTATCACTTTTTCTTGTTAGAATTCGAATAAAATTAGTAAAGGGAGTTTGGGAGGGCCAAAAAAGAAAATTCTCTGATTGGTAGAGAATTCTGAGAATTTTCTTTCTTATAAGAAAGAGCAACTATAGTTGCCTCTGCTTCCATACTTCCTTTACTATATATAGCCGCAACTTGCACCTCAACTTGTGATAAAATAAAATTATTTGAAAATAAGAGAGGATAAGCCTTTAGCGTTTCTCCCTTGTTTTATTCTCCGGGTTATAGAAAATGTAGAATATTTTACCAATGAAATAATTTTAATTTTATTATCATATTTCAGATTTTGGATTAGAAAAATTACGCGAGTTAATTCTTCAAACGGAATTTACTTGGCTAATGTCAAATGTGATTGATCAAGAAACTGGACGTCCTTTGGGAGAAGGACAAATCACTCATGTGGTTCAATGGGCTGGTAAACGTATTGGTTTGGTATGTTCTCATATTACTTATTTATACTATTCTCTTTTTAAACATACTTTCTTTATAATGCATCGTGAGATGGATGTTAATTAAAACACAATTAGGAAATTCTCTAATTAATATTCATCTCACCTCGAGTGAACCACCAGATCACCCACATACCCTAGTATATCCATTTATATTTCAAACTAGCTGCTACGTCAGCCTTCAGCTTCGCGTCCAGCTGGCACGGGCCCAACTGCGGCGGACCCTCGCCTTTTCTTTATCAAGTGCCGCAATTGCAGTCAATTCGCAATTAATAATGCTTTTCTTTTGAAATATTTATTTAATTATTTTAATTTATTTTAATTGACTTTAATTTTTCATAAGCTCAATGCTTTGCAATGGGCAAATCCTGGATTTTCTGGAATTTTTTGCTCTTCTTCCCCTTTTGAAAATTTCAGAATTTTTCCTGGACTCTCCATAACGTCCTCTATAAAACTGCTAAATTTATATAAATAGATTTTCTTCTTCAATGTTCCAAAATCATTCAATAACTCATTTATCTTTTTATAATATTAAAATATAACATTTTCAGTTGTTTAATCTTTTCCTTTAGACTTCTCAATCTTACTTTATGGTTATCCTCGCACATTTTTTATCTTAATTATTTTAATCTTTAAAAAAAAGTGGAAAATTTTACATATCTTCGTTTATTTGGTTATAGATTGGTCTCGTCGAGAAAGAATGGCTGGATACGTTATCTACTATTAATCCAGATGAAGTGATATTTTTAAATTATATTGAAGTTGGCACTAAGTTAGGTGCCCAGCTTAAACAAGAGGTAACAATTATAATTTCTAATTCTCATTAAATAAGGAAGAAAGAATGGCACCCCATTTGTACACATGATAAATACATTATTATACATGCATTGTGTCTCTATTATTTGACTAAAGGCCCTCGGAGACGTAAGCTTAAGGGATTTATATTTTAATGCATATCGACGTTCTAATTAGCGAAGTGCCCTAACTCCACTTTTTTTCGAAAATCATTTTTTTGTATTTTCTGTTGAAGAATATCATTCTCCTTATGCCCTAAACTGGGAAAGAGCGTAAATCAAATTTTTCAGTTCGAAAAGTTGTCGCACGAAAAGTCTTTAACATTGGCTCTAACAATGACATTGAAATGTTTTTTGGCTCTCCGGAAAAATGAACAAAAATGGGTTTGGCACTTTGCTAACTAGGACCTCGATATTCATATTTTATCAAAATTTCAAAGCTTTAAATAAATGATGAACCGTAATTTATTTTGATTGAAGCTTAATGAGTGATGCCGAGAGAATTATAAACCGAAACTCCTCTACCACGCTGATTTTTCGGCAATGGTGTAGGAAGGGAAAAACAAAAACAAAGTTTTTTATTTTTTCAAATGAGTTTAATTCCTATGATGAAGAATGCTCGCTAGAGTTATCGAAGTCACATTGCTTTCTTGATGCAAAAATCCTTGGCTGTTTTTGTAATGTTAGCAGAGTGTAAAATGAGCTTCCGTTGAAGAAGAGCCTTTGTGCCTTCGAAATATTAGGAATAAAACTCATTTGGAAAAATAAAAAACTTTGTTTTTGTTTTTCCCTTCCTACCGAAAAATCAGTATGGTAGAGGAGTTTCGGTTTAACAGTAATTTATATTAAATTTTATTTTTATTTTATTTTAGGCCTACTTATTAATTTATTGAATTGAAATATTTTCAGGGCTGTGATTTGGTAATAGCTCTTACGCATATGCGAACACCAAACGATGTGCGTTTAGCCACCTATTGTGATGAAATCGATTTGATCCTGGGCGGCCATGATCATGTCTACGAAACTAATCTTATCAATGGCAAATGGATTGTCAAATCCGGAACGGATTTTCGAAATTTTAGTAAAATAACATTAAATTTTGGACAGACGGGACCCGGATCGGGACCTTTCGATATTAATATTGAACGAATTGATGTTACATCAGAATATGAAGAAGATAGTACCTTAAAAGGTCAACTGGAAGGATTCTCAGGTATGTCTTTCTCCTTTAATAAAATCAATGATTGTATTTATTTTTCTTTTAATCAAAATAAAACATTTATATTATTAATTTGTGCTTTCCAGCTGTGATTGAGAGCAAAATGGACGAGGTTCTTGGACGCTTTGCAGTACCACTTGATGGTCGTTTTGAATGCGTTCGAACACGGGAATCGAATCTAGGCAACTGGGTTTGTGATGTAATTTTGGCAGCCACCGGAGCTGACCTTGTGATCATCAACAGCGGAACTCTTCGATCAGATCGAATTCATCCTGAAGGGGATTTCACAATGCGCGATCTTACTAGTGTGATTCCCATGATGGATTTGTTGGTCGTACTTGAAGTTTCAGGTGAAAATTCCTTGAGAAAAATTTATTGTTTTTTTTTTAATTTAAGACAACCAAATGTTTTACATCGATACTTGGAAATTAAAAAGTCGTAAAGGACAAAATAGCAAAAATGAGTTATATATACAGGAATGATGAGCCTTTTGAGCTTTACAACTGGTCGCATTGCACACCAGATTTTTTGTGTCGACATATATTTGTCAGCACAAATAAATCCTGACAAATAAGTTTTAAGCAAAGTAAAACTCTGGTTATACGGCTTCTATGACATATTTTTAGGCTCCGACAGTAGAGTGAGTACATTTGAATTCAAAATGTAAAGTTTATAAGTATGGGAAAATATTTATATTTTGTTACCATGGCAACCATTTCTCCTATTTTTCCTATGACGTACAAAAGTAAAGTGGTCTTCAGAAGAGTTCAATGGCAAAATGAGAATATACATTTTAAAAAGAATCTAAAAATAATTGATTTTTGAATTTTAATAAAAATCGTTGGAGCGAATTTTGAGAAAATCGAAAAAAACTGAAAAACTAAATCAGTAAAGTACTAGTACTTTTTGGCCGATTTTGATTAAAAGCTTATTTTCACGCTCCGGGGAGGTGTCTAACTTAAATTAAATTCCAACCTGGTAGCTCAATTCTTTCATGGTTTAAATAGAACACACACACTCAGACCTTGTCGCGAAAACCACTTATTGGTTTCAGGGGACCTCAAATCGTGTTCATTAAAATCTCGACACCGAATTGTTGACATGAATCCAATACTTTCTCTCTATATTAACATATATAGAGTTAAGAGAAAGTAAAAAGTTATGAGGAAAAATGTTTTTTTTTTTTTCGTTTTTTGGCTATCCTGAAAAGAAGCATTTTGTCTTTTACGACCTTTTAATAAAGACCATGTAAAAAATAATTGATTTTTGAATTTTAATCAAAATCGTTAGATTCGGTTTTGAGAAATTCGACAAAAACCATCTGTAACAAAATTAAGACATTGTATCACATTTGCAGGTGAACAGATCCTTCAAGCTCTAGAAAATTCCGTATGTATGTATCCAAAATTGGAAGGACGTTTTCCTCAAGTGGCTGGGATGAGTTTCGGTTTCGATCCAACTCGACCGGTTGGTGACAGGGTTGATCCTCGATTTGTACGGATTGGCGATGAATATTTAGAGCCAGATCAGGAATATCGCTTAGCAACTAAAGTCTATCTCTATGATGGACGAGATGGATTCACGATGCTTAAAGACGCAAGAATCATGGTAACTATTAAATCAATTGTCAATGAAATAATAAGTATTTTCAGTAAAATTGTAAAATTCTCCTTAAGTGGTGTTGCTGAAGTTGGTTTATTTGAGAAAGAAAGAAAACGCTATATTTTCCGCAATTTTTTATTAGTTTACAAGGCAATAATTCCAAATATTTCGGAGACCCATCGGCACTCCTCTTCAATTAATTTTACCTCATTCACCACATACGACCCTTACAATTAAAACGCTTGGAAGCGACCATGTTTTACGTTTTTTTAGGTCTCCGAAATATTTGGAATGTAAACTAATAAAAAATTGCTGAAAATATAGCGTTTTATTTCTCAAATAAATTTGTAAAATAATTGAAAAAGTAGAAAAATTTAATAGCTTTAATTCTTGAAACAAGAATAATTATATGATAATAAATGACCCCTCCCCGTGGTCTAGAGGCATGGGCGTAACTATGGGGTCCCCGGGGGAGGCTTGGCCAGCCCCCCCCCCCAATCAGGCTCGTGGCCCCCCCCCTAGAAGGCTCCCCGCCCCAAATTTATTTATTCGTCCCAGCATATTTAATTTCTTCTATTATGATATATTTGTTATCTTGTTTTTCTAAATATCGCTATAGTTAACTAACTTGACTAAAACATAGAATTTAAAAATTTAGAGAATCTAAGATTATTTTCAATAATTTTTAGAAAAACAAAATTTGAAAATGCTCAATGGAACATTTATAATATAAAAAAAATAAGTTTTAGTAATAAATAAAGGGGTGGCCAACCCAAAAAATCTTGCAGGCCACTTTGGAAATGCATCATAACTCTGCGGCCCTGCTCCTTCTCCTCTCTAAATAATATAGTTTTTTAAAGCATTGCTTTTCACTACTTTGTTCATTATAAAATAAATATACTGTGTTTGTAAAAGTGTGATGTATCTCGCGGGCCATAAAAATGTGCAAGGCGGACAGCGAGCTGGCCACCCCTGAAAAAGAAACAATAGAATATTCTATTACTATATAAAATATTTAAGTACAAAACACAGTCTAGCTCTTCCTGTGTAATTAATTTTTGTATTTTTAGATATATTTATAATTGAATCTATAAATTTTCATTGAAATTAATCGTACTGTTGTCTGTGCGTTTACCTTGTGTGTCTATGCAACTACTGCAGGTAGATGAGGATGAATGTCCGGATATTGCACGAGCAATCCAGAACCATTTCCAAGCGATAGACATCCGCCTTGGGAAGAAACGCCATTCTAAACACCGACAGAGTTTAGTTACACTCTCAAGAAGGTATTTTCCAACACATGAAATGTTAAAGGAGTTGGTATTTTTTTTTTCTCTATTAATATATTTTGATTTCCCTACCAAACCTTATCCAAACATAAATCCTTTCCGCAGACATAGTTTGGTTAAGCTTTTGGATAGTTCTGGAGCGGAATTGGATGGTCCAGCACCGATTCGTCGTCGGACTAGCACAATGGATATGGATCATACCCCACCTTCTTCAGCGGGCTCGGCTGGATCGAGTCCACATTCAGGCTCGCATGGTCCTGGATCTCATAAACCAACCAAGACGCGGATGACTCGCAGGGCAAGTCTCGTTGATCTTGAGCAAGACAGTTGCGAGTTAAAACCGAAGATTGAAGGTCGCATCGTGATCCTTGATGAAGAAGTAAGAATTCAAATAAAGATTTTTTAGATAAATATTTTTCGTGAACTGTATATATGAATAAGATAGTAGTGATAAGAGGAAGTGAGTTTTTTGTTGGGCTAGGTCGAGGGTCCGGTCGCACACCGATGCCCCGGAAAGGCTGGAAATCCTGGGTTCGATTCCCGGGAGCTATAGAGCGCTTGGACCACCAACAGAAAAACACATCCATGTTAAATAAAAAGTTTTTTTAGATTCTTGTTATCATTTTTAACATAACGAAATAAAAAATTAACTCTACTATCTTTTTAATTTAATCAAGAAATATATTAGTCTTATATAATTTTTTAATGGGCATTCTTGATGGTAATTTGAAAATTAGCTAATGTAAATTATTTTTCGGGGTGCTTAACACCCCTGCGCCTTTAGTAGGCTACTATGTATATAAAATATTTGATAATTTGAAAAATTACTATTAAATATAGATGTATGGAATCGCGAAGAGCGCTCGAAACATCGACAGTATAAATTTGTTTTTTACTTTTCCTTAGCTGACTCCATACATCTACATTTAATACTCACAGCCAGTATAATTATAATATATTACTAGGAAGGGGAAGAAAATAGACCTAATTCGGCCCAAAATTATTTATTTCCTATGTCGGGGACCATATTATATAGTTGACATATACTCCCCGAAATGTTGACATTGGAAATAAATAATTTTGGGCCGAATTAAGTCTATTTTCTTCATCCTTCTGTAAATTAGACGGCCTTCCTCCATACGATTATAATATATTTAAGCATTTCAAATGCCTACTTACTTTCTAAGTTGAAACCCAGTAGAAAAATACTGCAACTTTCAAATCGCATGAAATCTTTTCTATAAATAATAAATATTTCTTTTTTTTCAGAAACGAAAGGAATTATTGTTAGAAAGAGAACGCTTGGAAGCTAGCTCTGTAATCATGGAGGCAGAAGAGTATAGCGGTCCAAATGATGGAACAGATCCAATTTAAAAAAAAAGGATACAAAAAAGAAATGACAACACATTTGCCTTATTCTATTATTTTATTTTCACCTTTTATTGTTTGCAATCTCCAAGTTTCGTTTTCTTATTATTATTATTCCTATTTACATACTTTTTTATTTGAAAAAAAAAAAACGCTCTCTTTACTCTCTTTCTCCATTTTTTTAGAAATTTTTTTTTTTACTTTCTTTTTTTTAATTTATATTTTTATAAAAATCATTATTTATTATTTTATTATTATTGTTGGAATAGTATTTAAAATAGAATAAAAAAAAAAGAATAATATAAAAGCTTTGAGATTGCTAGTCATCCATCCAATTGCCAACGAAGCTTCGAGAATAAGCTCTAAGTTCAAATGATATTTTTCATTATTACGCAACAAAGAAAAAAAAATCAAATTAAGTAGATTGTTTTAATTTTATAAAAAAAAGACATATAACATTGCTTTCATTAATATATCTAATTATCATAACTTAACATCAAGCACTTTGTAGGGTGAGCGTCAAAAACTAATTTGCTCAACAGTTAAAAGACATAACAATGCACGAATTTATTATTATATTGTTTTTTTCTCTTTATTTATAAACTATTTTTTATTATTTTATTTGTTGAATATTTTTTTATATATTTTGTTAACAAAAAAACAACTCTCATTAAAAATTTCTCCTCATTCAAAACCCCTTCCCTTTAACGATAACAAAGACTAATTATCACTTATTATGGGAGTTTTTAATTATGGACCACATTTTGTTATTAATTATTTATTAAAAATATATATACTGTACAACGTTTCTTTGTTCAAAATATTATTATTAAATTATTCCATAATAATAATATTTGTACCATCTATATTAGAAAAAAATTCAAAAAACTTGTATCATCATTCTTTTAATGTAAACACTTGCTTTGATTATTGTGTCTAACTTCATGGGAATGAGTGTAGATGGCGCTGAAGGTTGTGCTAACTTCATGGAAATGACTGTAGATGCGCTGACATCGTCTTATATAAAATGCACGTAACGATCCCTTAGAAGTTAGTTCAGTTGAGTCGGACAGTACTTGAAAACGACTGCAGAATAAGCAGTCGAAACTTTATACAGTATTTATATTTTTAATAAATAATTAATAATAAAAATGTGGTCTATAATTAAAAACTTCCATAATAATAAATAATACAAACCACAAAAGCTTTAATAAACTAATTATCACTTGTTTAATTATTTAATGAGGGGAAATTATTAATAGAGGTTGCTTGAATCCTAAATAAAAGGATTTATTTATGTACGATAATTCAAAATAATTCATCCGATTTTTAAAATTACGAGTGTGCCGCACAAATTTTACATCATGTTATTTATTTAATGCACTTATACATAAATTGATATTTCTAACTCTTTTGAAATATTGTTATCTATTTTACAAGAAATTTTTTATTAATCTTATATACAACGACTACTTCTAGGAAAGACAGAAAAATACCAAATATCTCCAATCATCCGATCAACAATATTTCTGTCAAATTTAAAAACTCTAAAAGGGGGCTGCATAGCTAAATATGACATTTACATACTATATATATATATATATTATTATCATTTTCATGCCGAAGTTATTTTCCCGTGATTTAATTTAGATATTGAAATGGTTTTTTCATTAAAACATTGTTCTTCCAAAAATATGAAATTTAATCCCATTAGTTTAAAAATATGTTAGTGCCTTAAAGTTAGGCCATATTTAATGAAATGACTTTTAATTAAAAAAAAAAAAGATCTCAGCCATCACGTTGTTCAAAAATATGTTTTGAAATCGGATGAAGTATTTTTAAAAAATCTTGTGTTTTGAACTATTGTCATGTGTAATGATATTAAAATTTTTATACCTTTAAAAAGTCCAAATGTAAAATTAAAATGTTTTCCTAAGCATGATATAGAACAGTGTTTCTCAGAGGTTTTTTTTATACATAGTGCCGACTGAAATTCAAAAATATATTATGATGATGGAGTCAGGAAAAAAACAAGACGAGTGCAGCCAAATATTCTTTTATTTTAAATCTCGCCCTCACGGCTCACGTTTCGGCCCGAGGTCTAGGCCATCTTCAGAGTTGCATACATATACAATGAGAAAAGCATATATTAAAATTAGCACGCTACACACCTCCAATGCAATTACAATAAACAATATTTATGATAACATACCCGGCTGGCAATCCATCATAAATATTGTTTATTGTAATTGCATTGTAGGTGTGTAGCGTGCTAATTTTAATATATGCTTTTCTCATTGTATATGTAGAGTCACTCTTTCCTAGCTGCCACTTCCTGCCATTGTTCAAATATTCTTTTGTATTGTAATATCATTTTTCCATTTTCTTTAATAAACTGTCCCAAATCGGACTAAAGCGCAGGATAATTTATGTATTATAAAATACTGAAAATTCACAAAAAAAATTTAAATCCCTTTCCTTCATTCTTTTTGTAACAACCTGCATTATATATACTGGTAGATACTACATGCGAAAATTTACTAATTTTTTCGCTGGCCCGCGGTATAAGGATCGTCTATTGAGAAACACTGTTAATAGTGAATATCCCAAAAATTCTCTGATCTTCATGATATCATTTATTCAATAGAATAGAATATTTTCATAAATTCTTTTTTATTTGATTAAGAGCCTTTAGAGACTTGGCCACCATTAAAAGGCATTTCACACTATATCTCCATACCACATATTTTAAACTAGACTCTTGTCTACAGTGGTTACCATCTTGATGGCTTAGGCTGAACGCACATCAATTGAGCAAAAACATTTTCGGACAAAACTTTTTTGACTAATCCTGTCTAAAACTGTTTTTTCAATGCTTTTCTATGGATCAACGCACACCGAGGAGGCAGAACATAATTGAGCATGATTCGACATCATTGAACAAAATGTTTTGCCATTGAGCGTTTTGCTCAATTGGTGTGCATTGGCATTGAACAAAACGTTTTGCTTTTGGACAAATCCGAAAACGTTTTTGCTCAATTGATTCAGCCTTAGTCTAAAAGGGAAGGATATTTTTATCCTTTGACGATTCGATATTCAAATTTTCATAGTCGTTCTTGAGACTTTGATCGGCTTACCCCGATCTTTCTCTTCGGTAACGACGATAAAGGCCTTAATCTACAAATTTTTCAAATTTCATTAATTTTTAATGTAAGAGATTTTTTGGGAAAACTGTCCATATACTCTAATAAATTGAACAGATATTAAACTCATCAAAAATTATCTATTTTTTTTTTTAATACAGCAATATCTCGAATAGTCCCTTTTCACTCTAGTCCGGTTTGGAATTTTCCAATAAAATTTTTTTTTATACCGTAGCTATAATGTTTTTTTTGAGTAGTGAAATTTTTTTTTTAAAGATTTTTCGAAAAATTTTAAACTAAAAAAGTTTAAAAAAAAATTTTGTTTGAAACTAATAGTCTCTTTTTGTATGTAATTAATTACTTTCTCTTTTAGACCTGTTTCAAATGGTCTGCCTTCCAATTAATCGGACTATTTGAGGTATTGATGTCTAATTTATTTCTTATATACTGTAGATTTAATGATTTAATAAAAAGAAAATAAATTTGGATATAGAAATTTAATCTCTGTTCAACTATTTCATTCAAATTATCAATACATTAAAAAAAAAGTAAAAAAATCAACCAAATAAAAAATATTCATAATTAATCATTTCAAAATTTCGATCGAATTCTCGCATTCATCCATCTTTAGAGCGTTGAATGAATTTCTCTCAAAAATATTGAAGGTTGTTGCATTATATATATTTTATAAAAGTATTTTTTTATAATAAGCATAAATATATTTAAAAAAAAAAAGATTATATATCTCGTTATTATATAAATAAAAATAAAAAAATACTCTAAAGAATGGGCGATTGAAAAATTGAAATTGAAATTAAATTGAAATTGTGAATTTATGAATGTTTTTTCTTTTTTTTTTTTTAGTTTTATTTATATCTTTTGATTATCTTAAGAAATTAATAATAAAAAAATATATGCAAATCCGTATCAAAATTAATTAAAAATATGATATACTTTAATTCGAAGGTGATTGTAGAAAAACGAAGCCAGGTCTTTTTCTCGGACCGTTTTTATTAAATATTTCGACATAACTGCCCATTTAGACCCAACCCAATTTTTCTAAATTAATTGATATAATTTGGCTTGGGACTTGAAACTGACCGTAGCACAAGAGGCGTGATCTCCACGCGCCTTTTATTTAAATTACAAAGCGCGCTACGCCCCCTGGATCCCCTTGCTCTCCTTCGGCGAGCAAATGCATCAAATTTATTCTTGCTGTTTGGAAACTTTGCCTTCTGCGAAAAAATTTTAAATTTATCTCTCCGACTTAAAGTTTTAAATTTCCCTCACTGATTCCACTTCCTCTATTTCTGGCCAATCAGCGAGAGAGAGTGGTAAACAGGCACATAAAACGGAAGTCAGTGGCTAGCTACTATATTATAGTAATGATAATGATATTGGCTAGCAATTAATTTAAATACCTTTAATTGTCTTTTCTTCTTTTGTGTCTATAATCTTTTGTTTCCCAATTCCGTCGCCTTTTAATGTAAAAGATCTGTCTTAATTTTTCTACAAAATGTCCCTAGGGCTTTTTTAAATTTTCTGAGGTGTTTTACCATATATATATATATATATATATATAAATATATAAAATTATATTGTAAAGGTAGCAACCCGGGGTCCTTCCACACTCAGTGACGTAGTGAGCTTAACTCGCGTCCGGGGCGCAATACCTTTTTAGCGCCCCCCTCCATTCGAAAACCATATAATATTAAAACATACAAAATTATTATATTACACTGGCACTAAATTTAAAATATATTTTCCAGAAATCAATTATAATAAAAATAAAAATTATCCAGCAATTTTTTTGTTTTTGTGGACCTTTTGGCTCCCTTTTGTGAGTAGCGCCCGGGGCATCATGACACCCCTTACCCCCCCCCCCCCCCCTCGCTACGCCACTGTCCACACTGGAGACTACCCACCCGAGCTATCGTCGTGTTTGGCAACAATCTTGGTGACTCTAAGCCGAACAAGGCACTTATTAAAACAATACAAAATTTATTTTTACCTATATATTATGTTTAGTATTTCATTTGGATTTATTTATATTAGACCTATAAATGAAAATTGTTTTTTTTTTTTGAAAAAAATTTGATAAAACAATTAATTTTGATACGGATTTTATAGCGTAGCCTAGTGGTTCCAAAACTTTGATACGCGGCTCCCCAAAGAAAAATATTCCAGACCAATTTTTTGACACGGAAAAATTTGAATATATTTTAAATTAAGAGAGCAGTAAAAAAGTTTCGGAACCTCTGGAGTAGCTTATATCATCCTTAGAGAATTTTGTTATAGCCTTTATGGGATAATTAAAAAACCATCGCCCCTTATAATGCAGACCTTGCAGGCCCGTTTGAAGTCTCTATTACTGTCACAGGCCGTTCAACCATATATTTATTTTTCATTCAAAAGCGTACTTTATCCTAGGGTTTTTTCACAATTTTGTCTTAGGCTCGGTACTTAGTTTTAGTTATAACCAAGCGTCTGCCCCTTCTCTTTTTCATTTTGTGGCAGCTAGATCACTAGTTATTTTTTAACATGAATACCGAATGAAATGGCAGTCAAATCGAACAGAGTCGCCTTTAGATAGATATAAAAACCACCACTAATCGAAAACATTAAAAAGAAAGATGCACACAAAATTTCTCTATAAGGATAATATATACCCATATTAATTTAATCAAGATATAAATTTACTAAAGAAAACTATTTTTAAGAGATATTAAAAAAAATTGCATTAACTATTATATCTAATTTTGTAAAATGAATATGTAATTTTTATTTATTTCTATTAGATTTTTTTTTTTAGAAACAATGATAAAATCAAAATTTGCTTAAAAATCTAATCGCTGATACAATTTTCTTCTTGTTAGATATAAAATCCAAAATAAAGTTCTTTACTATTAATGTTTATGTACTGTTTATTAGTTACTCCCTTATAGGTCGGCAACAGGTGAGGCCTTGGAGAGGGGGGAGGGGGAGGGAATATATAAATTGTCGATGCCTAACAAATTTTTAATTTCACTTACCTATATATGAAATAGTCAGCGCATCCGCTTTTGACAGACTCTGCGTTTAACCTGACGGGAGGACATCTCTAGCTCGGGCATGTCTGCGGCCAAACCTATTCTTCAACATATAAAATTTTCTTTTTACTGCTTGACGATATATCTGGAGTAATGAAAGACAGATGGAAATTCCCATCTAGGCATGAGCAGCGGCGTAGGCCTAACTAGCCTTTGAGGGCGGAGGGGGCGAAGCTCAACTAAGGCGCCGTTTTTTAAGTTGTAATATAATTAAAGAAAAAACTATCAGTGTTTTTGGACAATCTATGGAAAGAATATGATAAAATCACCGTTTATGGGCTATATCTTAGATGCCCTAGGGCGCCTATGTCGGCGCTAAAGGCTTGATGCGCCTGGGGCGGAGGGGGCAAGTGCCCTCCTTCGTCCCACCTAGTTACGCTACTGGAGTTATGATCTACCCATTATTGTGCGGATTCAGATTTTTTTCTTCAATTTAATGCCTTGGATTATTTGACCAATAGCAGAGCAGCATTGATGTCACGTGACACTATTGTTTCGTTTGTTCCACACTAGTGGCCGGCGTCGCCACCTTCAGTATGAGCCCAACGGTCAGTGAACAACAAGTGAAGAAGATTCCAAAAGAAATTCTCTCCGCTCTCGCCTGATTAACAAGCACCCAAGGATGCAATCTCGACAACTGATCCACGATGTCTTTTCTCCACGATTATTTCCATTTTAAAAACGCCGACCTCCAACCTTATCTTCACTTTCCTAGGTATTTATTTTCCTTTTTAATCCTTTTCATTTTTATTACATAATCGTAAAAAGACAGACTCATGAATTAAATATATAATAGAATGAAAATTATTTTATTATTAATTATATTGAATATGCTTTTTTGTTTTACAAGTACTCTCATCTGCATCCAAAATAAAAAAATAATATCAAATTAAAAAGATAATTTAACATCAATGTGTGAGTAAATAGATAATTTTCTTTCATCAAAATTGATCGAGATGATTCTAGAACGCTCTGCATATGAGAGTGTGGGGATAAGAGTCAATGAATATAACTATGGCGTTTTCGTTCTCTTTCTCTGTGCAAAAGTAGCGCTCTACTTTATCTCTTTCTCGCCCATTCATGTGTTGTTGTTGAGATCCCTTTTGAGTGTCGTTCGATTTGTTCATCTTCAAAAATTTATATTTGTTTTGTATTATTAGCTTTATTTTTATTCGTTTTTACAAGTCTAGTTAATTTTATATTTTGAACAATATTAGATGAGATTTTTTATTTATTATTCTTATTTTATTTTTAATGCCTAATTACATCTAAAAAAATTTCTATATTTTCCCCTAAATTTTTATGGATTCAAATAGGATTGAATTATATAAATTAAATACCTATATTTATGACCCCATAAGTATATTATAAAATCTGGTGTGATGACCGCGAGTTTTTGAGAAAATTTCCCATGTTTATAATCTAGAATTCTTTTACTGTCGGAAGCTAAATATATCGCCTGCTGAGAATCCTAGTAGCCAAAGTTCGAAAATTCAATTTTTGAGTTAAGTTAAGCCTAGCAAACGTTAAAACGTCTTCTCATTTTTTGAGTGCCCAAGTGGTGAAAAGATATTTCCATTCTTTGCTATGATTCTGGCCTATTCATTTGTTGCCCGCAGGGCGGCACCTAGGAAAATTATAATTTGCGCCCCCTCCTACAAAAAAAAAAAATTATTTTATTAAATATATATTCAACATTAAATCTGCTTACAGCCAAAATTCCACCCCCAATTCTGGCGCCCCAGGACTAATCCTACGCCCCCCCCCCTCTCCCACCCCAGACCAGACGATTAAATAAGATAAATATTGGATTTAAATATTCCTACAATTACAAAAAAATCTGGTGTGACTGGCGCACAGCACATAACTTTCTCTTACCCTTCGGTAAAAGAAAGTTTTCACAGAGCCAGATATATTTAGTTGCTCTTAGCACTAAGTTCCAAAATTGACCACCCGATTCATAGATGGCGCTGAGCTACGAATGCTTCCATATAAATAAAGTGTACTTGAAAAGATTTCCACGAAAAATTTCACTGATATGCTTTTTAAAGAGCAACTGAAAAATAGTTCATTTATGAATTTTAAACAAAATCCTTGGAGCGAATTTTAAGAAAATCGAAAAAACTGAAATATTATCAGTAAAGTGTACTTCAAACGATTTCCACGAAAAATTTAATTGATATACTTTTTAAAGACCATCCAAAAAATAGGTGATTTTTGAATTTTAATTAAAATCGTTGGAGCGAATTTTGAGAAAATCGAAAAAAACTGAAAAAGTACATCAGTGAAGTATAGTACTTTTTGACCGATTTTGTTCAAAAGCTTATTTTCACCGCTTGGGGAGGTGCCTAATGATTCTCAACAGGCGATATGTCGACACAAAAAAATCTGATGCAACCAGTCACACCAGGTCTTTTGTTTCTCTGTTGATATAGCCTATATATTTTTTAACTGCCCCCCCCCCCATTTGGTAAATTTGCCCCCCCCCCCGCTGAGAATAAGCTAGCGCCGTCACTGTTACGTTCAATTATAAAGAAATAATTAGATCCTTTGCATTGTGATTCTTTAACTGAGCGCCTGGAGAGTAGGCATCATATCGACTTGATACGCGATGCCTGGTATTGGAGGGCAGGGGGCACCAGCCAAAAGCGACAGGAAGGAGTTAATCGGTTAATGATAGGGGTAGAGACAATTGAAAGAAAACATCGTCTTTCCGGTTGTTGACAATGCCGTTGTTGATATATTTATTATCATAAAAACAAACAAATTCCTCTCATAAGCCTCTAGTTTGCATTAATCGAAGTTGTATTGTTTGGAGTTACACATATTGTAATTAAATAAAAATGGGTGTATGGGGGAGGCGATTAACCGTGGATATAAAGCAGCTAAGCTTATAATCCTGAGTTGAAAAACAACTCGAGTTCAAATCCATCTCATGGCAAAATATTATCCAACTCTTTGTGAGGTGTCTCCTCCTGAGGAAGGAACCCACCTCAGTATTATTCCCATGAAAGTTACGCGTACCACTCAGAGTAACCTCAACGTATCAGGCTGACACTACTGTCAGTGAGGCTTGAGGTCCGAACCCGTGACGTTCGGCATAGAAGGTAGGCACGCTACCTACTATACCAAGCCCGGAGGCCAAAAATGAGTTATATATATACAGAAATGTTAAGTTTTTTGATCTTTACAAAACAGTCTAATTAAAATAGTGCTATCTCAAAAAAAAAAAAGTGTTTATTAGAGTAGAGTGTTTTTCAACCTAATACTTTGCGCAAATTTGCCAAAAAGGATTAGAAATTCTGTGAAGTTTCTTTCAAAGACTAAAATAGTACTAAAGTCAAAGTTAGGAGGGATATATGATTTTTTTTTTCTTCGTTTTTTTGGCTCTCATGAAAAGTAACATTTTTTCTTTTACGATCTTTTAATTTCTAAGTATCGATATATATAGGCCAAATTAATTGCAAACGCAGTAGTTGAATTATTCACCCAAAGATGGCAACTCTTTCTCTTCCTTACCATCTAATATCAATAATCTTTTTCAAGGTAACCAAACAAATTTTACTGAACCGGAGATAGGGACTTGAGGGGGGGGGGTGCAGGAAGGCATCTTCCCCCGGACTCATAGCACAAGGGGGAAATATTCTACTACCATAGTGACTTATTTTTTTAAATAAAATATTTTCAAATTATATTAAATGTTTTTGTTGATTGGTGATTTTCGCTCAGGGGCCCACATCTTGTGGGTACGTGGATGGCGACCACGAGCTGCCCGAGCTGGGACAGGCAGTCCTGTTCTTTGTATGTCTGTCTCTTCCTTTCTCTTTTCAAAAGGCGTCAGACCGTGCAACGGGCCGGCCTGTTCTGTTTTGACAAAAATTAAATAGTCATTAAGATAATAGAGATTTTGATTAATATTTCTAATTATAGGCTAGCATACTTAAATGACATGCCTTTTATTGAAACTTTATTTTGAATCTAATACAGTAATAATAGTTATATCATTTTCAAGATCTATTTATTAGAATAAGAAATTTTTTTTTTTTTAAATTAAAAAACATTCACACTTTTTTCTCATTCACACTCACATTCACACACACATTCATGCAGTCTTTTCGGCAACTTAGGCCTTATAAGACTTTTGACGATAACCGTTGTAGAGAATATATCTATTGTGGGATCAGGCATTTCTATTTAAGCCATCTGGTATCCAAATGGTTTAAATAAAATCATCGGACTGCCTGGGTCCGAACCCGCGACGTTTGGTATAGGAGGTAGGCGCGCTACTTACTACGCCAAACCCGGGGGCAATAAGAAATTAATATTCAATGAATACCTCGATTCACAATTGACAAGTCATAGATATACTTAACAATTTGTAAGTATATTTTTTAGTGGGCCAAACGAGAATCAAACCCAGGATCTCCATTCTTTCCAGAGCAAAAGTTCCCATAGGGGTCACCAACAAATAAAAATAATCACATATTTGTTGAACTAATAATAATAGTATCAAAAAATTTTCCCATTTAATAAATATAATAAATTAAAGGACCCCTTTGAGAATCGATCACCTTTTTGCTCTATTTCATAAAACATTTCCGCCTCCTATTACGTACTCGTATTATAATAATAACCAAGAGAGAGAGAGTTATAAATTTTATCCATCAAGCATTTTCACTTAAATTTAATTACATTTGAAATGATGTAATGTTTTTGTAATATTCCATTGCGGATGCGACCCCGACTTAATTAGTTAATGAAAAGCATTCACGCAAACGCTAAATCAACCTGTAATTGATTCTCTCTCTCTCTCTCTCTCCGTTCTCTTATAAAATAGGTCATCATTTATTCTATTTGAAAATTAACTAAAAAGGAAAGAGAGAGAGAAAGAGAAATTATGATTATGATTGCTTCTCTCGATATAAATCTAGTGTAAAAAATTTTCAGCCGTCACACTGATGTATAATTAGAGCGTAAAAAAAGTTTTTTGTAAAAATTAATTTTTGTATCGAGGTCTCGATTAAAACATAACCTCATAAATCATGTAGAAAATAGTCATGCCCCTTTTTTAATTTCTACATTATATTAAACACAAGTAAATTCGATTAATAGCCAAATGCCCTTTCATTTTCGGTCTCTGTGAAGTATCTTATCCATTTTGATTTTTTTACTTTCTCTTACCTATATATGTATATAGGCTATATAGAGAAAAAGTATGGGTTAATGTCAAAAATTCGATGTCGAGATTTTGATGGATATACACGTTTAAATAAAATTCCACAACTCTAAATGAGGAAAAAATCAAAAATACTTAGGCCTATAAGTAGCCACTGTACCTAGAAAATTATATACTAGAGCATCCCTACAATCACTAGATCATAGAAAAAGCGTGACTGCACTCCCTCTCTTAAATAGCCATGGTCAATGCTCTGCCGAATTAAAATCAATTATCCCACCCAATGCAACATATACACGAACACAAGGGAGGCATCGTCCCAGCATCGCTATGATGTTCAGATCACGACTAACAGAACTAGTCAATTCCAATCTTCCTTTGTCCCCATGATCCCCCGTGATTGGAACAAGCTCCCTGCGTCTATCTTCCCTAAAACCTACAATCGTCAGACTTTCAAGTCAAATCTCAACAGGCATCTTCTCAGTTCCCGCAGTTAAGTTCCCCTTTTATGCTTCTCCTTTTTTTAAACTATATTCTTCCTGGTTGCATATGACCACTGGTCATTATAGGCCTTCGGACCTTATGCACCCACTCAAAAAAAAATTCTTCTGTTTAGAATTTAGAAATTTGGGGGACGGGTTAAAGTGGCTATTGCTGCTGTTAATAGGCGACAGGAGCACAGGAGCAAGCAGCCAGTTTATTAGACTCCACGAAATAAAACACTCTGTTTTGTAAACAGTTTCGGCTTTAATGAAATATCGCCATCTTCAATCTCATAATCGAGAGCAGTAGCGTATCCAAGTAGGGGGCAAGGGGCGCTCGCCCCTCGCCCCCCCCCTGCCCAGGCGCATCAAGTTTTTGGTCCCTCTCGCGCATCCGGCTTTCCGGCTTTTTTTTTTGAAATTTCATAATAAATTCATTTTATATCACAAATCCGGAGAAACAAAAAAAGAAGATCGAACGGATTCGAATACTAAAAAAAAAGGTCGAACAAAAAACGGCGCCCCCTTCGCCCTCAAAGGCTAGTAACGCCGCTGATCGAGAGTATGATAGAGCATTGAGTCAAATAAATGGCAACTCCACTATTTGACCCAATGCTCTATCATACTCACGATTATCAGACTGAAGATGGCGATATTTCATTAAAGCCGAAACTTTTTCCTAAACAGAGAGTTTTATTTCGTGGAGTCCTCGCCTGCTCCTGTCACCTATTGTGAAAATTTGACACTTTTTATCTAAATTAAAGAAAATTTTCTACCAATTCCCTGCTCTTTCTCAAAATTAAACTCACAAACAAAATATTTTCTTCCATTGTATTATAACAAACATTTCTTTACCAAATTTTCTCAATTTTTGTTCAGTGAAAATAAATCAAATACAACATTACAAACAAAATGGGAAGAGATTGTTCGTGTTCCAATTCAGCCCACTTTTTTATTTTTTTTTGTATTTTGTAATATGATATTGATAGAATGTAAGTAAGTAGGCGATGATGACCGAATAAACGTCACCTTCTTTTTTTCTCTCTCTCTAGAGGATCATGTTGTTGTGTTGTTGAGCTTTGTTTATAACGCCACACGTCTGTCTCTCTTGTCTTTTTTTTCTCTTCTTTTCTCAGTTGGCCCTTCCCGCGTCCCTTCCGCAATCTTCTCTCTGGCATTTTGATATTATATAAATTACAAAACAGAGAGAGAAAGGATCAGTGTGGATGCTGCGACAAAAGAGAGAAAATAAGATAAAAAAGAAAAAAAATCAGACAGACACCTTAAGATAAAGATATCAGCAAAAAAAATAAACTAGTTATCAAAATGTCACAAAGTGTTTGACTAGAGTGTACTGGGTATGGGACTGTTTCTTTCTGTTTCTAATCTGCCATAGAGCACAACATTCTCTATTATATAAAATTAAATTTTTTTAAATATTCTTTTAATAAGATTTAAACTTTCGACCGTTGGTTCTCGTTGAAACATTTTGTAAATTAAAATTAAATATACAAATTAAACACTAGGTTATTTGTTTCAAAGGTTTATTAATTAAAAAATTAACACTTGATACGTATTTCGATAATTTCTTGTCTGCCTGTGAATGTAATCACTTCTGATGATGACAAGTAATTGTTGAAATACGTATCAAGTGTTAATTTTTTAATTAATAAAACTTTTGAAACAAATAACCTAGTGTTTAATTTGTATATTTAATTTTAATTTATAAAAATTTTATTAAATAAAAATATTTATTTAATGTAAACAAATTCTCAAGCAGCCACTGGACCATAACTCACAAAATAATTTCGAAGGCTTTTATAAGATTCACATTTCATTTATTAATTGTTAATTACTTTCATTGTACGTAATTGTTTTTTTAATATTTAACAAAAATATGCTTGGGACAGTTTCCATATTTTTTTTTTTTTTTTTTGGAATGGGTGCATAAGGTCCAAAGTCCTATAATGACCAGTGGTCACATGCAGCCAGGAGGAATATAGTAAAAAAAAAAAATAAATAAATAAAGGAGAACTCAACTGCGGGAACTGAGAAGATGTCTGTTGAGATTAGACTTGAAAGTGAAGATTGTAGGTTTTGGGGAAGATAGATGCAGGGAGCTTGTTCCAATCGTGGGAGGTCATGGGGACAAAGGAAGATTGGAATTGATTAGTTCTGTTAGTCGTGATCTGAACAGCATAGGGATGCTGGGACGATGCCTCCCTTGTGTTCCGTGTATATGTTGCATTTCGTGGGATAATTGATTTTATTAGTAGAGAAACGCCCATACACAAGTCAAATTTTTAAGTACGTATTCATTTTTTTAAATTTTATATTAAAAATAAAATTTAATTTCCGAGAAAAATATTTTTCTCGGAAGGGTGGGGGTGGGGGGTAATTATCCCCTTTACCCTTGGTCATCTTACACTTGTTTTACTTCAGCATCTTCACCTCGAAAAAGACAAAGCATGCCATTTGGAAAGAAAGAAGACGAAACAAGAGAATTTTGTCTCTTTCTGAAAATACGACAACATTCTTTGAGAGGTAAAAGGCTTTTCTTTCTATATTGACAAATACAGCCACTTTTGTTCCCGTAGCTTACGTGCGTCATTCATTTCCCATTTCGTTATTTAAATTCTTTACACTTTGAATAAAAAAAAAAAAAAAACTCCAATCATATTACGCAATATTTAGATTAAAAACGTGACTTAATTTTTGGTTTCTGGTCCCAAGAGAGAGAGAGAGAGAGAGAGAGAGGGTGAATTCATTCTCTTCACGTGACAGCCACCGGGTTGATGTTATTATTAATATTATTATAAAAAATATGTTATTTTCTATGGTTATTATAAAAAAGCGAGACATGTTTCACCAACACCAACTTATATTATCCTTGGAATTATTATTTCAAGACGTGGTCAACCCAAGTAATAATAATATGAATAAACGGAGGGAAAAGGTTACGTGGAGGGCCTTTCAAATGGATGAATTGATATATTGATAAATAAACCCCCAAATACATCGTATTTAAATAATTTGAGTATCGTCAAAGCCTAAATGCCGAAAAAACTTTAAAAAATCTGGTGTGACTGGGCACAACTTTCTCTTACCTTCGGTAATTGAAAGTTGTGTTCTGTGCTTGTCACACCAGAACGTGTATATCCATCAAAATACCGACATCAAATTTTTGACATGATCCAATACTTTCTCTCTGTATACATTAGCATATATAGGTAAGAGAAAATAAAAATAGTCGAACTAACATTGTAAGCCGGACGAACAACATTGCCCACTATTCTAAGAAATAATTGTAGTAGCGTAAATTCGGGGGAATCGGAACGCTGAGTAAATAGAGATAATTTTCAGATATTTTTTTCTCCACTCGAAACTAACACGGACAAGAAGGTCCTGCCTGATTGTCTGTTGATTACTGTCTATACTTGATATAAACTTGATAAAAACGAAACATAATAAAAATAAAAAGAAAAATACAATAGTTACCTATTCTTTCTTTCCCATAATATTTAGTTCGTCCTCGGCGAAAGCTTGGAGGTCTTGGTTCGACTCCTAGGGAGCAATTTTTGCCCAATCAAACACAAACTCACCTCGCAAATTTGTTTATTATAAAGGATATATTGACTAGATATTTACAGTCTATTTCAGTGGCGTCATTTGGGGGGGAGGGCAGGGGGGCATTTGCTCCCCCCCAAGGGCTCTGATTTTTTAAAAGTTTTCTATTATTCTTAATAGAATATTTCAAAATATTTGCTTTTGAGGTTCTGGCTGTGATGTGATTATAGTGGAGAATTGGAGATATCAGCCAAATTGGGATTGTCCAGGTTAATAAAACTCCCAGGATAAGACGTTTCGGCCTGAATTTATTTGACCATCTTCAGTTATTCACTTTTTGGCCACTTGCACTATGTGTATAATTCTCAATGGCCAAATAAATTTCAGGCCGAAACATCTTATCCTGGGCAGGAGCGGATTAAAGGGGGGGAGGCGATCGCCCCCCCCCCCCCGAGAAGAAATTCACAATATTATAAAAACTAGTAATCTAAAGAAATTATGATTTCCGCTCTTTAATTTCAATTGAATTTGTTACCAATCAATTTAAATAAATAGAAAAGGGGTCTAAATGGCCATAGATGCCGACAAAATCATTAAATAAAAAAAATAAAAAAACCACCCGAAAAAATTGCATTAATCCGCCCCTGATCCTGGGAGTTTTTATTAACCTGGAATCCCAATTTGGCTGATATCTCCAATTCTTCACTATATTTCAAAATATATCTACGAGTATATAAACTGTACAAAATTAAAAAATTAATTAAATTTTAAATTTAAGTACCTATTTGTAAATAGATTCATCCCCCCCCCCCCCAAGAAAAAGTTGGAATTACGCCACTGGTCTATATTTAGCGTGGTTTGAAAAAAATTCCACCTCTTTTCAAACAAAACTCTACCTACCTGGTAGTTCATAAAATGTTAGTTCAAAACCAAACAAAATTAAATTTTCTCAATTCATCTAATGACGTTAAATTGAGAAAAATTTTGATTATGTTTTACAATTTCTTTTTCTTACTGTAATTTATTTGTATTGATTTTATTTTTGTACAAAAAAAAGGCAAGCAATAAAAGGGCGTTGATGGTGGTGGAAGTGGCATTGTCTCTCTTTCTACCCTTAGAAGAAGAATAAGAAGAAGAAAATAAACCCATTTGATAGAGAGAGAAAGGTTTTATGATTCTTGTCCAGTGGTGAGTGATGCGTCGTTTTTGTCCCTTGATGGATCTGCTAGTTTATCCCTTTATCCAGTAGACATTCCCTTTTCACGCGGATTCGATTACCAACCAACCAAGCAAGAGAGAGAGAGAGAGAGAAAACTTTGCCAAGTATTAGATTTGTTCTCTCTCTCTTTCTCGTTTCCCATCATCGGTTGCGTTTTAGCATTCAGCACAGGGAATCACAGAAAGAGAGAGATAGACGCAAAAGTTTGTATGTCCCATCCATGTCTTTGTCTCTCTCTCTTCTCTCTCTCATGAGAGAGAGAGAGAGATTGTTGGAATCGGATTGGCTGGAAAATATCTCCCTTCCTTGCTTGCCTCGAAGCCATTTCACACCTTGGCGAACACAACCCACCCTTCCTCCCTCCTCCCCCGACTATGTATATAGAAACAGAAATGGCAGAATATCAAAAAAAAAAAAAAAATAAATAAATAAATAATAAAAAAAAGAACATGACAGCCAACTTGGGCAAATATACAATCTCAATTAGTTTGACAAATACGATAAATGCAATAAACAAATATTCTAATCGTCTTTAAAGAACTCAAGTCGCACAAATAATTAGAATGTTTACAACTTTACTAAAATAAAATACCCCCCCCCCCCCCCCCCATTTTGCCCCCCCACCCCCCCCGGACCACACTAAAACTCATTAATACAAATGTGCTTAACGCTCAGTAAGTATAATTAACATTTGTTAAGAATAAATTTTTCTTGATAACCATCAGTGCGTCATTTCAACTTTTGCTTTGGGAAGGGAGAGAGGGGAATACTTTTTTCTTGGATTTTCGTTTGGGGGAAGAACACAATATTTATATTCTCGCAACCAAATAGAGTCTATTCATCATTTTTTTTTTTAATATAAATATTTTATAGAGAATATGATAAAATTCAGAAGAAATTAGAAGACTTGGTCGTATCATGGTTAAAAATTAAAATAAAAAGTCGTTTATTTCAAATATCTTATAATTCGATATAGCTCTTATTTTTTTCCCTAGAAGCTACCATCAGCCCCCAAAACATATCCAAAATGTAAATCAATCGATTCGGTCGTTCCTGAGAAAAGATTTTTTTTCTGATTTTTACATGTTTTGCTTTTTTTCAAAAACCAAATAAGTTAGCGATCTGAACTTTCAGGATCTTATTATTTTATTAGTTCACCTACAAATTCTCTAGGTATCATTGAAATATCTTCCAAGGGCAAATTCACCGTACCTATACCCCTGGGGCCTTTGACAATTTTTTCTGCATTTTTATATTAAATTACAACCGCGAATTCATTTTTTTAAATGAATTTTTTAATTTTTTTTTTTTATAATTCAGTAGCCCCTGTATTTTATAAAGTGAAGTGGGAATAAAAAAAACGAAATCTTAAGAAGATTAATTTTGAAAGCAACAAAATTCAAATGTAAGTTTTCATTAAGTAATAAAATATGGAAACTAATAGAGGAAAGTACCCATATACGGACCCCTGCCCTAATGTGGACCCCCATGGTTATTGTCTCTGTTTAGTGCTGAAACTTAGCGAAAGACAGTGTAAATACTAGTGCAAGATTCCACCACAAAGTAGAAGTGCCCTAACGTCACCTGCTCTAGTTGTTTACTTGACAGTTAGCCATTACGTGTTTTGGCAAAATTAAAAGTTTTTGTGAGTGCTCAGTTTTTTTTGATTGGACGCTATAAGTGACAGGCAAGCCTTCCAGCCCTTATATATTCTTAAATGGTAATGTTGAAGGAATCATTTGACCATGTAATTATTTCCAATGTGATGTTTTTTTATCAAATATGGCGTTTTGAAAATGCAGAAGTGAGGTGCCTAAAACGGACCCCCAACAGTTGCCTAAACTGGACCCCCTACATAATGTGTGATGTTTTATGTAAAACTTTTATGTAAACTTCTACCCCTTATAAAACCCAATGTTGAAGTATTTACCTTGACTTTTCACATTTTCAACATTCCTTTTTTTCAATTTTCACATTTATTTTTATTTTTTTTTTTTCAATCACATTTTCAATTTTTACATTAAAAAATGTTAAAATAAAAAAATATATTTTTTGTCAAACCGTTCTATAATTGTTTTTCAGATTTATTCCCTTTCCTAGATCAGTAGATTCAGTTTTTGGTCATTTTACCCAGGGGTCCAGTTTAGGCAACCTTTTTGAAAATCACCAAAGTGTAAGTTTTTTAAAAAATTGTTACCCCTGTAATTTATACATATATATTTGCCATAAATAAATTACCAATAGTACATCACATAGTAAAGTAAATATTACATATCTTTAAAACAGGTTTTTTCAATAATTTATATACTTTATACTATAAAAACAAAATGGGGTCCGAATTTGGGTACTTTCCTCTATATATTTTTTTTTAAGGTAAAGATGAGGTTAGGTGAGCTATGAGGGGAGGAGGAGGCCCAAAAGAGAAAAAAACAAACTTTCACAACAAATTTTCGACCCTTAAGATGGCATTTTTCAAAAATTTATTAATAGGTAATATAACCTATATTTAAAAAAAGCTGCTTTTCTTTTTTTTTTTTCATTTGCGACTCTCAGCTATATACGCTCGTATAAATTCATCTCATAGACTAAGTGATCATCAAAACGTGTATTTCTATTGAAATTCCGATCTAGAAATGTTTCTTACATATATAAAAAGAAAAAAAAAATGGAAAATGCTAATTTATATTCTTTGCTCTCATCTTTCCCCTCCTATTTTTTTCTCTTTGATAAAATTCCCCCTTTAACTTTTAAGCTCGTAAATTACAATATTTTCATTAATAAAATGCAATTTATTGATATTTTTCCTCGCTCTCTTCTCGCTAGTCTCTTTTTTTTATTTTATTTAAGGGGAATTTTTCGTTCATTTAGTTATTAATTAGAAAGAGTTTTTTTTTTTGCACCGTTCATAAATTCACGTCTAATGACAAATGCATATAAATGGAGAGAAAGAGAGCGAAGATAAATACAATAAATCCATTGGTTAAGAGGGCGGGCGAGTACGCCGTGAACTCAGCACAACCAATAAATTATTAATTCATTAAGCCTCCCGCGGACTCTCGATTTATTTATTTATTTTTCCTAATGCATTCGACTTGGGATTAAAAAAAAATATTAAACCAAATACATAAATAAATTGATTATATTTATGTACGAATGGAAAATAAATTTCACCCTAAAAAACACATCTACGTTTTTTTATTCCTAGTTTATAAACGAATATTATCATATTATTTGAATTTAATCCCTTTAGAAATTATATCTTTTGAAGACAATAAAAGAAGATAAATATTTTTATGAAAAAATAATTATATTTGCTATTAATTAAATTCAAATAGTTGAATTGGTACTGTGGTCTAGTGGTGGCCATGCCGAATACAAATTGGCAGATCCGTAGTTCGTCTCCCGGCGGTAGCTATCTTTTATAATTATTAATTATAAAAATGCTCAACAATCTTGGTGAAGTTATCTGCCAACCTAATGAATAAGTGGTTAAGTCGATTTTAGTCCTAAATGAATTAAGTGGCCTAAAAGAAGCAGGGAGGTGTTTTCTTCGCCGTGCCCCTGCCGAGCCACTGTCCTCAGAGATATGTTTGGTCGTTTTCGTACCAACACGGAAATAGCCGGAAATTCGGCGCGGACGAATGAATCTTCGGCACTGCCGATGTCAGCCTCGGCACGGCCGAAGACAATTTCCACTAAGGCCGTTCAGCTGCCGTGCCAGTGTCGTGCGATGCCGTTTTCGTTCGAAGGACTGTTAACTGAAGAGTCAAGTTTGGAGCCAGCTCTGAAAAACATGATGACAACTCACAGATACACAGACAGACCATGTTGCGAAAACCACTTTTTTGGACTCTGGGGACCTCAAAACGTGTATATCCATCAAAATCTCGAAATCGGATTTCTATAATGATTCCAATACTTTTTCACTATAGGCCTATATATATTAACATTTAAGTATATATGCGTAAGAGAAAGTAAAAATGCTGAAAAATTTCATAAATAAATAAAATTGTACAAATAGGAATAATTAGAACGTCTGCATTGCAATTTGCTTGATCGCCTGGAGCTTAGGCATCAAGTGATCATGAGACGCAATGCCTGGCTGCGGAGAGAAGGCGCTACCAGAGAAATGCGACAGGAAGACGGCGTTCGTGGTGGTCAGAGGCACAAAATCTGAACGAAAATATGACATATACAAATAATAAATAATCTGATTTGCTTATAATGAAATAAAGAAAAAATAAAATATTTTTTTTTTTCTTACGAATCCTCCAAGATTTTTTTAAAGTAATTAATTTACTAAGTATTAATTATTACATATTTCATTTTTTATTTATTTTTTTTGCCGTCAGCTTCGGTCATTTAGCCAGCCACTGTTCATACATTGTTTTTATAATAAGCTTATAATATACAGACCTAGATTGTCTGGTGTGACTGGTCGCACAGCACACAACTTTCTCATACCTTTGTTTTGGTAAGTGAATTTTCACAACAGATTTTTTTTGTTTCGACATATATTTATTTAGTTTCCGTCAATATATTAAAATTTTAGATGAAAATTTATAAACATGGGAAAATCTATGAAGTAGGGCCTACTAGAGTAAAGTAGTCTTCAAACAATTTTGAGGGCAAAATGAGAATATACATTTTAAAGAATATCTAAAAAAATAATTGATATTTGAATTTTAATCAAAATCGTTGCCCCGAATTTTGAGAAAATCGAAAAAAAAACTGAAAAAGTGCATTAGTAAAATACTAGTACTTTTTGGCCGATTTTGTTTAAAAGCTTATTTTCACGCCTCAGAGAGGTGCCTAACTTAAATATAAAATGTCATACCTCCTAGCTCTTATCGTTGTTGAGATATTTTGTTTAAAGACAGACACCCGCACACAGACAGACAGACCATGTTTGCGAAAACCACTTTTTTGGATTCAGGGGACCTCAAAACGTGTATATCCATAAAAATCTCGACATAGAATTTTTGACATGAATCAAATATTTTCTCTCTATATATGGTATAAGTCATATATATATCATATAGTTATATATATTTAGGTAAGGGAAAGTAAAAATATGGGCCCTGATTTGCCATCCTAAAGCGGGCCATGCTAATCTTCTTTATATCGTTCCAAATTTATTATATGTACAGCCTAAGTAAGAGCTAATAAATATTTTCTTGTTATAATTTATAGTTACATTCAATCCTTCAAAAGAGATTACAAATGATATAAATTAAATAAACAAGTTTGAAATTTTGATTTTAAACAATCTAGTTGTATGAGGGAGTTGACTTATACTTACTTATTTTATTTAAGGGATGAATTTAGTACTTTCTCTTTCACCCACCCACTCACTCTCACTCTCTCTGTGCCAAGTGAGCCGTGAAGTGAGAAATGCACCCAAGCGGCAACATTCGCATCCCGACAGATGGATAATGAGAATCTCTCTCTCTCTCTCTTTCTCATACCTCAACCCCATTGGGCCAACAATAACTTTTGTCATTTACTTAGATGACAGGTGACTGACGTCATCATCTAATTTCATTTCAGAGAGAGAGAGTGAGATGCATTCGCTTTCACTGTCCACGTGAGACTATTACATGAATTAATGTCTGTGATAAAGAAAACAAAAACCATTAATTTAATAATTAATAAATGTTGGAAAATCAAATTTATGTTATCTACCCCTTAACTTGTTTTTTAAATTATAGTAAGGAGGAGCAGAGGAGTACCGAGGGGAGGGGGGGGGGGCGGTCCGTCCCAGCATCCGAGTCGCCATAGGCCTCCAAATATTTGTCTTTGAGGGTCCCCGGGACAGCGGAAAAATTTCGTTTCCCAAAAAAAAGATAAAATAACTAAAAAAAATTTTTTTATGTTCCGCAGGGCGGAAAAATAGTTTCGAAAAAAAAATTTCCGCTTTTAACTCTTGTAATGTGTGTTCCTGGTGCGGGCGTGTATATCCCTGTGTGGTCGGGTCTTTCTAAAAATATTACAATATCTATTTAATTTAATGTAGCTTTCATGGTAAAATATTATAAATATGCGTTGCGGAAAAGTGACAATTTTTCTATAATTTTTTGCCAAGAGGTTTAAAAAAAAAAAAAAAAATTGAGTTAATTAATAGGAATTTTTCTTTTGTATAGTCAATTAGACTTTTTTTCTGCACAAATTAACATCAAATTTGGTCTAATCTGATTAGCCGTTAGGAATCTACAGTGGTTTAAACTTTCAAATTTGAATTTACCGCCGCGCGATAAAATGAAATAATAAGAAAAAAATAAATGGTGAAATATTTAGCTGAAGAATCATTCTTTCTAACCCTATATTCAACATAATTATACCTCTTAAGACAGAGGAGTTATTCAAGCCGCTAACTTTTTCGGGCATGTCTCCCTAACCGGCCACTAGACATGCATTGTAAGACGTTGCCACGTCAAAAAGATAGCACACCGATGCCCCGGAAAGGTTGGAGATCCTGAATTCGATTGCCAGTGGCTATGAAACGTTTGGCTCACCAAACCTACATACCCACAAAATTAAACTAAAATATCTAGTCTTGCTTCAGTCCTCCTGGAGGAAGGGGCAGTATATGGAAGTTTAAACCCCTCCTAGCTACGCCTTTGGAGATTAAATGAAAATATAAATTTTTCCAAAGTTCCCTTAATTATTTAATTATAATTATTCTTTGTTTAACTTTAATATATCGACGCTACATCATTTAAATTTTCTGCCATTTTTTTTCTCTCTCATATTTAAGAAATTAATTAAAAAAGACATAAATCTGCCATTTTATAGTAAATTCGTATTTATTTTAGTTCCCCTCTCTCTTTTTTTTGTGGGGTTGTCTGCCCATTTAGCCATCGAATGAATTAGAAAGATGGATTTTTTTTATACTCTGAGCCACTCACACAGCAGGAGGAGAAAGACTAGCTAGAGAGAGAGAGAGTAAGAGGTAAAATAAATAATATGTAAATGGATATATAACTCCAATTATTTTTCATCTAAAACAGAAAAAAATACACACAAATGCTTTTATATAAAATAATATAAATTGATTGAGATTAAAAAATCGAAATGGAAGGAAAAAAGAGAGAGAGAGAGAGAGAGAGAGAGAGTGATGAAGTAGAAGGGGAAGGGGGAGAGAATGGAAATCCGGTAAATGCGTCCGCTCAACAACAACAACAACAACGACAGGGAAACAAAACAAAAAAATAATCTTATTATAAAATTTTTTTATTATATATAAAGAATAATTGGTTATATAAAAAAAATAGAACTCAGATGAGAGTTTTAAGCGTAAAAATTGATAAAACTTTAAAACAACGTTTAAATATAATTTCAATTTTTTTTAAAATAAATTGATTTACTAAAATAAATTTAAAATATTTTGAATAGCTGAGTAGATCTTGTAGTAAGGAAGAAAGAATAGAGCGATTGCAGCTACGTTTATTTCGTTTATTAATCATTTCAAGCCCGACGTTTCGGTCATATATACGACCAACTGAAACGCCAATTTGAAGTGATTAATAAACGAAAAAATCGCTCTATTCTTTTTTCCTTACTACAAAATTTAAAATACATTATCACCATCAGGAGAGAGAAAAATCAACTCCTACCAGGGTTTATTCTCTAAAATCTCTAGGATTTGTTCATAGGCGCTGGAACTGGGGGAGGGGGGGGGGCAAGGGTACATTTTATATTGAATTAAAAGAAGAAAATTAAAAATATTTATTTCCTTCAAATAGTATAAATATATCCTAAAAAAGCTTTTTAAAGCTATATAGTAGTTTGGTTTTATACTATTAAACATAATAAATTATTTAAATTTTCGAAAAAAAAATGTTTTGCCCCCCCCCCCCGATTCAAATTCGTTCCGGAGCCCCTACAATATAGGAAATTTCAATAAATAACACATCGAGATGCAGATAGAGTTGTTATATATAATCATATACAAGATTATATGAACCCTGTTATGCAATGGTGTGTCAAAGACCAAATATCGAGTTTTGAGAAAATCAACAATAAAGTTTTTTGTTTACATTGGATTACATGTAATTTTTCATGTCAATTGTGCAAGTAACATTAAATATAAATTTTTTTAGGACATATTTCATAAAAAATACTATTAATTAAAGCATTTGAAACAATATTCTGTGCTTAACTCAATTTTGAATTTTTTGGTCTTTGACACACCATTGCATAACAGGGTCCATATATAAAATATAAAATATGCACATAATTTCTCGTCGGTATACCATATACACAAGTGTATGGCAAGTGTCAAATTATTGTTTTCTTTTATTGGGATTTTCATTCGATAGAGGCTACCCTGTTTGGCTGACATCTTTTATTTATCTAATCGTTCGAGAGCCACTTCTCTCTCAACGACATCGTTGTACCGTATACATGTATTGCGTCCCTTCAACTATCTCCGGAAAGCATAAACAATGCTAAAAGACTGAAGAATATCTTGACAGATTGTTGAAGGTTTTCTTTTTGGCTGCTCTTTTCTCTTAATGTTTCAACTAGAGTCCACCATACTTGGTATTGCAGTGTAACTATGGGAAAATTTTTTTTATAAATAAAGGGTTGTCGGATCTTTTTGTTGTTATAGTAAATGAAATTCATTTTAAGCCTCTTTTAGGATCCGGACAAGCCTCAAGAGCGTCATGGACAAAAAAAAATAAAACGCTAATTTTCCTGTTCCCTGTCACAAGGCTGTTAATTCTATAGAGAAAAAATTTTTTCCCTAGTTTAAACAACAACAACAACAACGCCATTATGTTTATTATAATGTACAGTACATAGAGTACTTAATCAAGTTTTGGGAGTTATAAAAGCCGTGATTGTTTCTCTTTCTCTTTCAGAGATAATGGACTTTTGTTGCAAATTGTACCCTTTTGCCTCTCAAGTACATAGCGAGGGAGTGAGAGAGCGAGCGGGGGTTGAAATCGGAAGTCGCTTTTGGGCAAATCATGGGAAATGCTCATTTGGATGTGTGTGTGTGTGTGTGTGACCCTCGGGCGACTGACTCTTTGTTTCGTTGCTAATTGGTGGCCAGACTTTTTTTTTTAATTAAAAGATACGATATGTGAATATATGTTCACGTGACTCGCCTCCCCCTTCCTTTCTTCCATATTCCTCTCAAGTTTCAACCCTCCCCTTGCGATTGATTTCATAATAGATTACATTTAATGAATGAATAGCAACAGAAATTCTGTATCCTTTACTAATTGAAATAACAATTCTTTGGTACATTTTTCAAATTCATTGTTAAAGAGCTTGAGAATTGAGGCCCTTTCATTGTATTAGATCATTTTTATTTTAAAAATCTGGTGCGACTGGTCGCATAGCACACAACTTTCTCTTACCTTCGGTAATCGAAAGTTGTGTTCTGTGCTTGTCACACCAGATTTTTTGTGTCGACATATATTTAGTTTCCGATATTACAGTGCATTCTAATTTCAAGATGTAAAATTTATAAGAATGGGAACATATTTATATTTTGTTACCATGGCAACCATTTCTCCTATCTTTCTATGGAGTACAAGAGTAAAGTGGTCTTCAGAATATTTCAATGGCAAAATGAGAATATACTTTTTAAAGAGGATCTAAAAAATAATTGATTTATGAATTAAAAAAAAAAAAAATTTGGAGCGAATTTTGAGAAAATAGAAAAAAAAAACTAAAAAAGTGCATCAGTAAAAGTTCTAGTACTCTTTGATATGAATCCAATACTTTCTCTTTCTATAATGTGAACATATATAGAGGTAAGATAAAGTAAAAACAAATAATATGAATACATCAGGGGCGCATATAGAATTTTTTTTCGGGGGGGGGGGGGGGCGGAACTCAAAATTTTTTTTTTAAGAAACTAAATTTTTTTTCACACGAAATTTTTTGGGGAACATTTTTTCCTTTGCGGAAAAATTCAAAAATCAATTATGGTCTGAGTTGCCGAAAAGACTCTGTGAATGCGTTTGTGAGTGTGAGTGTGAATGAGAAAAAAATCAAAAAATTTGGTGTGACAAGCACAGAACACAACTTTCAATTACCGAAGGAAAGAGAAAGTTGTGTGCTGTGCTGCTATCATACTAGATTTTTATTTATTTATTTTTAAAGTCACTCTCAATTTCTTTTAAGGCTATCTTTTCGGATCTCAACCCACTTTTAAATAAATTCTTCTATTTGTTTTTAATCTCACTATATCGGGCAGGGAGGAGATATTTCCATAAAATTAAAAAAAGGCTTTAATTTCTCAGAGTTATCTCCATTCCAATTGAAATTTTAATAGAATTTGTAAGGAGTCTAATTTCAGGTGGTTTTAGTTATAAATCTCTTTAGGTATTCATTTATTTTTTTAAATGGGAATCTGAGAGCTCTTCTTCTATGTTGTTGAACTAACAACTCTCCCCCTCCCCTTCTAGCTCCTTATAATATGTCGGGCAGAGGGAGGGGGGGGATGTCTTTCTCTTGAAAAGAGGGTCTCATTTGAGGTCCCCTCGTTTCCCTCTTGACTGACTCTATTATATGTGTATAAAACATCCCGGAGGGTGGTGGCGGGGACCCTTTGAAAGTCCCTCTGTGTGTGATTCTTTCCCTCCTCTTCCCTGGAGCAGGATTAATTAAACGCGATGGGATAACATCCTCATCCCTTCTAACAACCCAGAAAAGAGAGAAAAGAGGGAGGGAGATTGAAATAGTAGTATATACAACTCAGGAAGTAATCAGCGCTTAAGGCCACCACGTGTCAAATCGCCACCCCCTCCATTTTCTCCTCCTTCTACCACCCCTCCCTACTATCGTCAACCAACCAATTCAAAGAGTAAATATTCTCTAAATAAATCAATCAAAAAAGAGAAGATATCAATCCTAAATACAAAATCAACAAATTCCTTCCTTATAAAAGTTTGATAAAAATATAGAAATCTGTCTGAAACAATGTCTGGTGAATTAATCGCAATCGCCATCGCTTCTCTATAGAGTCCTGCGGGTCACATCTCTACCAGGCGCAAATATTTTTTACTATACTCAAGTATCATAAAACTCACTATTTATTAAGTCTTTCTCGATCGCCATTTTATTAAATTTGAAAAGAAGAAAGTAATCTCTGGAATACAAAAATAGCATAACCTCTAAAGCGCATTTCTTAAACTGTGACTATGGTTAAATGAACATCTCTCTTCTGTTGGCAATAAGATCGAAGATATCTCCTTGATCTGATTTTAAAAATAAAACTGAATGAATAATTTTGTCATCATTTAATATAAAATCTACAAGAAAATATTGTAATTCCCAAAAAATTCAACCTCAAGATTTTGTTGTTTCTCGATGTTATAAGCATCATAGCGTTTACAAAGAGTATTTTGGAAATTTTATTAATAGGCCTACCTGTATGTTTGATCACGATGTCTTAATTTCATTAAAATTGTAGATCTTTGTCAATATTTGGAGTAATCTCATCTACAGTAACTGCAACTACCTAACACCTTTTTTCAAATTTTTTTTTATTTATAATCTTTAGACTTTACAAGCATATTTTAGTGTAGAAAATTCGATATATCGCTGGCTACGTGTTCAACACCCTTCTCCATCTGGGCCACCCATCCAGATCTTAAGCGTTGTTTGGCTTTGCTCCACAAAGGCCTTTGTAGCTATACGTTTTCTTCTTCAAAAAAATTTGAAATTCATAATCTCTTTTTGCATATTCTACAGAGTATACAGTATAAAACTTTTTAAACGGTTTTTATTCTTATAAGATTTTTTTTTTATTGTGTAGATTAATTTATAACTAAATGTGTTTTTAAAATTTTTTGTCATATTAACTCGTAACAGAACTCTTTTTCGAAAATATATTCATCATTTACATAGCCAACTTTGACTCGTTCCTAATGGAGAGGAATTCTCTTTTCGACCTCCCACCCGGAAAAAGAAGTGTCCAGATGTTTCGGAGGATGGTCTTTTATCTTGAGTGGAATCTTGACGTGAAATTAGCTCTTGAAAAGCTAGTTACTCTCATCTCCTCACATGAGTAAACAATTTGAATAATAAAAGGAGTCTGATTTCAGGACAAATGTAATGATATTCTTATCCCTATTGAATGATGATGGGGAGAGTAATCACGTCAAATATGTGTATTTAACTCTTCTTGCTTTAACCCTCAGCACTTGATTGTTAAAAAGATGACAATTAAGTTGAGTAAATTTAAGAGGCCTCTTTAGCAAGAAAATAATCTCTCTTAGATAAAAGCCCTTTCTGATTGTTCTTCATTAATCACACATGACTGAATAAATTATTCAAAAATGTAGGCATGTAAAGAAGATACAAGGCAAAAAAATCCGAATTCGTAAAATATTAAGACAAGATTTAGCAATATTTTGTCTATTTGAGAGGACCAAATGTCCTATAACTTACGGGAAGCGATTCCAGGATCTCCATCCTCTCTAGTTTTTCAATAAATTAGTATAAATACTTGATACGTATTACGAAACTCAGCGTATTCTGAAATAATAAAAATACTAAATATTATAAGAGGTAAAAACTAAAAAAGTACATTAGTAAAGTAGTAGTAACCTTTAGGAGATTTAATTGAAAATTTTCGTGACGCATGGGACTTGAATATTTAGTTTAAGTATAAAATTGGAGTGTCTAGAGATTTTCCGTTTTTGAGTTATTTAGTTAACATACATTTTTTGATATTTCACTTGAAATTCATTAAATTTATTGTGGAAAAAATCTTAAATTCTATGAACATCGATTTCAGTTAAAATATTTATTTACCTAAAATTCTAAGAAAGAAATTTTATTGCTTCTTGCCTGTTTTATTGCTTTTCTTAAAATTGCCATTATTTGTATTAGCATAGCATTTCCATATTAGCATGAATTTTAGTTGTTTTCACAATAAATTTAATAAATTTCAAGTGAAATATCAAAAATTGGGAATTACCTAAATAACACTAAAACAAAAAAATCTCTCGACACTCAAATTTTATACTAAAGCTAGGCACCCGGGCCTCAAGCTTCTCAAGGAATTTGAATAAAATTAGAAAAAGAGTAGGCCTACTAGTACTTTACTAATGTACTTTTTTAGTTTTTTTTTTCGATTTTCTCAAAATAACTCTATCGACTTTGAATCAATTCAACTAGTGTGTTTTTTTTTTTATTAATTTTATCCATTTATTTGGAATTCGAAACTTACTTGCATTAAAAAAAAAAATTAGAAACTATCAAAAAAGGATATTGGATTTTTTATTTCTTTACCAAATCATATTTTATTTTCAATCTTCAATTATGAATCGATTTTGACGAAATTTAATATCTAAATTCATTCTAAACCCCCTTCGTTTGTGAATTCTCGCATTCTCCGGTTTTCAAAACCAACAGGAACATCTATACAAATAAATATTATCTCTCCCTCGGACTTAAAAAGTCCATTGGCGGCGGTTTTTTTTTTCTAAAAAGTTTCGTTTAAATTTTGGTTGAATGCACATTCTATATACGTTCGGTGTATGATATACACTCGCTCATTCACTCAATACACGTGACTATGAATGAAAAAAAAACCTCTCCTCTCTTAAAAAAAAAAAAAAACTTTTAACGCCCGTGCTTGTTTTTTTTTCGGTAGAGCTTCATCTCTCTTTTATCTATTCATCTTAAATATAGAGGCTATAAATAATATTAGCTCCTCTTCTCAAAGAGGGGTTTGGTTTCGTTTTAATGGATTCACTTTGGCGTCACTAAATCGACAGTCCGCAAAAAAAAAAATAAATAAGGATCAATATATAAGAAATTATATTCCTTCATCCATCTTCACATTTCACGTTAAAAGGGATTTATTTCCAGAAGGATGGATAAACAAAATGACTTCACCATTATCATTTTATATAGAATAGGTAACAACAATAAATGTTAAATAAAATTTATCTTATATTAAGAACAAAATTAAGGAATAATTTTTTATAACATCAAGTCTATAAAAAATTTCGGGTTTCTTTTGAAGAAAATTCTTTAAAGATAATTCGGACTTTTAAATTTCTTTTAAAACCACTAACTACTCTCAACTCACATTTAGAAGGCAAATATTTCTAGAGGAAGGACTATTGGGGGCGATTAGGAAAGGAGGGGAAGGTGGGAAAGTTTCGCCACTTCTCCATTTTTACTTTCTCTTACTTATGTATATATGTAATATATATGGAGAGACCGGGACCGGAAAAATAAGCTTTTAATCAAAATCGGCCAAAGACTACTAGTACTTTACTGATGTACTTTTTCAGTTTTTTTCGATTTTCTCAAAATTTGCTCCAGCGATTTTTTTTTAAATTCAAAAATCAATTAATTTTTAGATTCTCTTTAAAATGTATATTCTCATTTTGCAATTGAAATCTTCTGAAGACCACTTTACTCTTGTATTTCATAGGGAGGATAGGAGAAATGGCTGCTATGGTAACAAAATATAAATATTTTCCCATACTTATAAATTTTACATCTGAATTCACATGTTCCGTACTGTCGGGAACTAAATATACTGTATGTCGACACAAAAAATCTGGTGTGACAAGCACAGAACACAACTTTCGATTACCGAAGGTAAGAGAAAGTTGTGTGCTGTGCGCCAGTCACACCAGATTTTTTTTATCTTGATTGTATTTTCAATTAATCAACTATTAAAAAATTATAATTTTCCATACGAAAGTAGGTTATAAAAAAAAAATTGATTTATTTATTTAAATTAAACAATAGCCAAAGATAATTAAAACGTCATTTTTTTAAATAAACTAATAATAATCATCGGAATTTTTTATTATTATCATTAACAAATGATCTGATTATTTTTTTCCACAATTCGTTTTATTGTGATTTTTTTTTTGTTGTTCCGTTTTTTTTTTTTTTAATTAATGCAAAATGATTTTTATTTTTATTTTTTTTCAAATACGCTTTTCAATTGAAAATGAAATTAAATTATTAACAAAAAAATGTAATAAGCAAATTGACTGATGATAATAATAATAATGATAATATTAATAAAAGCTATGTATTTTTTTTTGTTATGGAATAAATATGTAACCCGGAGGGGAGGGGGTGGGGATAAAAAAGTAGTAGGCGGGAGAGGGGATGGAGTTCATTGCATTAATGCATTCCGATCAAATTCTAATTGATTGATACGAATTTTTAGGATATCTATCATTTAGCATTCAATGAATAAGCATCATATTTATTCATTAAAAAATAAAAAATGGACCCTATACGCCTCCTCCTACCTTAATTCTTTTCACCCCCTCCCTCTCTGACTCTTTCTTCATTAACAACAACAACAAAAAAAACCGATGGTATCTAAAACAACATGGATATATTTTAGTTATAAAATTTATTCTTTATTGAAATTTTATTCATTGGCATATGAATGAGATTCCATTCTCTCTGATTTTATAATTGATATTTATTTATTTATTATTAATAAAAATAAATTATTAAGAGTAAATTTTTATACAATAACTTCACCCCTTCTCTCTTCTTTTATTTTTCAACAAAGAGCAAACACTAATTTTTTTCTCTTTAGAAAATTTACTCAAGTGATGGTATCAATCAAATTTGAATGATATAAATAAAAACTGTTTATTTATAAAATAAACTTAACACGCATTTTTTTTTTTATTTAATAAAAAAACATTCACACTCACACTCACAAATACATTCACACAGTCTTTTCGGCAACTTTGGCCATTTAAGACTTAACGATACTCGTATTGTTTAATATATCTATTGGGGGTTCAGGCATTCTTATTTAAACCATTTGGTATCCAAATGGCTTAAATAAAATCATCAGACTGCCTGGGGTCCGAACCCGCGACGCTTGGTATAGAAGGTAGGCACGCTACTACTCCAAGCCCCGGGGGCTTAACACGCATTAAAACTAAATAGGCCTATATCGACACAAAAAATCTGGTGTGACATGCACAGAACACAAATTAACAATTGTATTCAAATCTTCTAATTCAAACACTATTTTATGGGGGGGGGGGGGGCTGAATTACAAATCACACTACAGACAGAATGGGTTTAAGTCCGACACAGCTTGACAATTTTTTTTTTTATTCTTCCTAGCTTGATAAACTTTTTCGATTACTCTCCATATGGATTAAGCCTTAAAAAAAAACTACAATAATAATTATATCTTGAGGAAAGAAGATTTATAGCTGAATGAAAGTTATTGATGAATAACAGTTCGAAGAAGAGAAAAGCAGCTAGTATTTATTTTAACGACTTCAGCTAACGAAATGTTAGCATAATGGACCTTAAATAAATAAAATAATTACTAGCTTCTTTTCTTTATTCTGCTATTCATCAACAATTGTCTTTGGAAAATAAAATAAATTCTAATGTACAGGAAACTAAATAATAATACGTCGGCAAAAATAATCTGGCGTGACAAGCACAGAACACAACTTTCAATTACCGAGAGGTAAAAGAAAGTCGTGTGCTGTGCGACCAGTCACCCCAGATTTTTATACATAATTAAATTATAATTTATTATTATACGCATCAAAGGATCTCAAATTTTATAATATGGACTTTTTGTTATTTTGTTTTTGTAAATTAATTAATTAATGATTATCCTTTCTCTTCTACCATTCAACGTTCATTCAATTAACTATTTATATTCTTATTTTTGAAATTTATAACCTAACCTATTATAATTAGACTTGAAATTGTCAAAATGGCCGATGGGGGGTTTTCAGGATAATAATAATAACGAAGCTAACATAACGCTTGTTATTGAAAATAATTTCATAAAAGACTATTAATTATAAAGGCTAGGTAGAGGAGAGAGAGAAAGGCACTTAGACCCTAATTGGATCGTTTTATAATAGCCCTCTTTATTCCGTCCTCTCTCTTTATATAAGTGTATTTGTTTGTATGTGTGTATATCCAGAGAGAGGCAGTCAGCCGACACCCCGTCTCTCTCTCTTTCTGTCATGAATACAGTAGCTGGGCTACCTTATTGTCTGTTCTGTTTTTAAAAGATAATCTGACATGAGCAAATGAAGGGGGAATAATTTTATTATTATATATATTTCATGAAGAGAATTTTTTTTCCTCTATTAATAGCTTTCAAAAATATTGAACAATCAATTCAGATGATTGTTGATACATCAACTGATATCTCACCACCTTATCTTATATCAAAATCAATTCAGATATTTATCTTTGAGATTAGCTCTTGAGAAACAAAGAATTTGTTTCCAGTTCAAATGTTTGTTTAATGAGAACTATAGTTGTTACCATCTAGCTTTACTGAATATTTTGCAAAAAAAAAACCTTCACAATTAAGATTTGCATATAGAGGAATCAACAAAATACAATTAAATAAAAGAAACTTGTGTTTTCTTTCTTGGAAAAAAAGTAACAGGTAGTATGTCGTTTTTTGGCATAATTACACTAGTCGACAAAAATGAACTTTTTTTCTTTCACAAGAATAAAGATATGAAATTCTAGAAGTATTTTTCCATTCTGAATTCAGATATGTAGTTAAAATTTTTCCATCAGGCACACTTTTAGAGATATAGAGCAAAATAGATTTTAATAGAAAAAGTGCTCTAAAACGGCTTTTATTTAGAATATTCAAATTATTTTTAACGCGACACCCCGTCAAATTATGCAGATTATTAGAATACATATAAATTTTAAGTTTCATTCCAATCGGAGGTCATTTAAACGTGCCGCAAACGGCTTAAAGTTTAGAAAAATCGAAATTTTTAAGATTTTTTTTTGCTTTGGTCACCCCTAATACAATTTTAGATATCCCTGAATGCAAAAAACATATATGTACGATATTCTATAGTTCTTTGGCTTTCTAAAAATCAGTCATTCGTAAAAATCTGTTAATTATTAACGAAATTATTAACAAAAACGTCAGCAAAGGAAAAACCTAAGTACACTCACTGGACGAAACTTTATTTACGTGATTACGTGATTTTATTTAAAATTTTTAAAGTTTTATAGTAGATTTGTTTTTGTTTTATATTATTTAAACATATTAAATTATTTTAATTTTCTAAAAAAAATTTTTTGCCCCCCCCCCCCCCCTGATTCAAATTTATTCCGGCGCTCCTGATAGCTACCTATCTTTTCTATGAAATCAAGAGTAAAGAGTATTTGAAACAATTTTGAGGGCAAAATGAGAATTTACGTTTTAAAGAGCATAAAAAAAATAATGATTTTTGAATTTTAATCAAAATAGTTAGACCAAATTTTGAGAAAATCGAAATGTACGTCATTTACTGACAACTTAATAACTATTGCAAAATTATTGCAAATTCAAAATAAGTTTAATCTTGTACTAAAATTAAATTGTGTATTCATTTCATATTTCAACTTTAACCAATATGGACGAATATATTTATTGGATTAGTGCTTTGAAATGAATGGAAGAGCGAGATTATAGCAAACACATTTTGCTAGAGATTTGTCTGTCTGATGATGATGATGATGATGAGCGGCTATTGGAGAGTAGGAGTATTAATGGATTGTCGTTTTGTAGATAATATGATTGAGTGGCAGACAGGTGGGCGTCACAGACAACCACCAAACATAAATGGGGGAGAAAAAAAAGGGATTATCATCTTTACTAGCAAACAAATAACAAACACATACACACCCTGTATGTATAATTCTCTCTTTGTTAGAGGCCTAAACAGAGGCAGTGAAATGTGATCCAAAGGGAAAGAAGAGGGGGTAACCAGCTGTGTGTTGTTGCAGCTCATCTCTCTTTTCAAAATCAAATACACATAAACTCTAATCCTGAATTTTAATTAAGTTTTAAACTAAGTTGTTTTTTTTTTTTTTGTGAATCGCCCGACTGTTATCGCAATTATGAGGTGGAGAGTGGAAGAGTCATGGATGTTCTTAGAAGCAATGATCCTGGGGATGCAATTTGAAATGGCGAAACTGCTCGACTAAAGTTCCCAATTTCCTTCCTTCTCAGTCATTAGTGTCAGCCCTGACACGTTGTGGTTACTCTGAAGAGTAACTCTCATGGGAATGATACTGAGGTGGGTTCCCGTTTCCTTCCTCAGGAGGAGGCATCTCAAATAGAGTTGGATAATTTATTACCATGAGGTGGATTTGAACTCGAGTTGTATTCAACTCAGGATTATAAGCTTAACTGCTCTATCCCCTCGGCTAATCCCAATAGGATAGTTTTATTAGAATTTTATATAGAGGAAGTGCGGGTTTTATGGCATACTCGGGTAATATGGAATACCGGCAAATCTCGGCCCCCTTATATAATGATTTATTTGGTAAAAAGCTGTTGTAAATACCTAAAGGGAGTTAAATTTGTTAATGGAATGGTTGTCACAAACTGATTTAAGCCTACACCATGAGCTTGTTGAGGTGCCATCATTGTCTAAAATGGCAAGTCGGCTAATATGGAATACCGAAGGAGAAATCTTTATTTGCGAATTTTGCAAACTCTGTATTTATAATATAAATTCAGGGTTTACAAAATTTTTTATTTAAATTAATATTATAAATTTAAAATAAAAAATAAATAATTAAAATAAATATGTACAAAATTCCCACCAAATACTAATACATTGTTTTACGAAGTTTAATTGGGATTTCTTTTGCATTCAAAATGCAAACCTAATCCCTATTACCTTACACGACAACGGGTATTCCATATTTGCCTCAATACCTATTCCATATTAAGCGCCTGGTCCATATTACCCTCTAACGGGCATTTTTTTGTTTACTCAAAAAACGGTACTTAAATTTTTTTTTAAAACTTAAAACCACAAAGATTGTGTTTAAAACACTCCAAAGTTTGTTTCAGTTCGGCCTTATTTTTTCTAGCATCATCCTGCAATTTCCGATAACCACTAAAAGTTATGGTATTCCATAATACCCACACTTCCTATATATTAGTATAAAAATTTGCTTTATTAATTCCAAAAAATTAGGTTAAGTGGCTTGCAAGAGAGAGCACTCACTATACACTTATTATTTTTTTACTAAAACCTAAAAAAAAAATAATTTTCTTGATACAAATTTAAATGTGTTGGTTGGTTCATGTTCTTTATCATTAAAAAAAGTTAATTTAAAGATTTCAAAAGCTGACCAATAATTTAAAAATAATTTTTTTTTTTTATTAATATAATGATTGATAACTAATTTCAGTCAGTCTCTTTTTACTTACCTGAGCTTTTAATAACGGTTTATTTATTTAAGAAGCCGAATGAATGAAAGAGAGATTCATTGCATCTGGCTAATAAGACGTGGCGGCAATGGAGGGGCTGATGGTTGGTTTTCTATACCCGAAATCTCCCTCCTTAAGGGTAGCCAGGCTATTGAAAGGGCCAAGGGATCATCTTTATGTAAAGTACACCAATTATAGTATTATTCCATAATAGAGAGAATGAATGAATAGCCAACCGATGATGATGATGATGATGATGATGACGAAGACGATGACCAACCAAGTCGATATAGAGGATCAAAAGAAGAAAGAGGGTGAAATTCTCCCTCTTTTTGGCTTTTATAAAGAAAGAGAATCTAATCTGTGCAGTCAATGATAAGAAAGATATGGGAGAGGAGGGGATTTTTTTAAACTTATAAAACCACATCGATTTATAATAAATCCAATAAATAGATCGAAGGGTATCACGGCGAACTAAAAATAAAATAAACTTTAATTTTTATATCACATTTAAACATTCTTCATAATTTGTGGAAGGTGCGAATATTTTCTTCGTTTCTTACAAAAAAAAAAAATTTGTAACTTATTAATTTCTCTTAGAGAGACCTCTAGACACCGTTCATCTGATTATTATAATGAAAGCTTTTCCTCTCCACAAAGAGCTCGAATGATTCCATTTAAAAAATTTAATTAATTTTTTTTAATCTGAAAAAATTTATAATAATAATCTTAAATGTGGGCGGGTTCGAATCACAGGCAGTCCGATGAATTTATTTAAATTATTTCGATATTAAATGGTATAAATAAATATGCCTGGACCCCCTATTATATCGTATTTAAATAATGTGTTGTCTATATGTAGAAATGACAAAAAATTTATATTAGGAAAATTTTAATTTTACCCCTGGGCACAGTGGTAGAGTTCTTGCCACTTGTGTAAGGGGCTAGAGGTTTGCATCCCGTCTCAAATATTTATTATTTGAAATTCCTATCGGGATCCCCGTTTATTTCATGCACAAAGACACACACCTCAAACACAACCGGCCATCTACCGGCACCCCGTGAAGTTACATTTTATTTCCTATCTCTAACCCTTCCTCCTTCGTTCGTTTCTAGCTAGTGAACTAGGTCTTATTTCTGGTTCCACCCGGTTCCTTTTATCCAACCTCTTCTATGCTATGGAGGATGTCCTAGTTGAGGAGGGACTCCCTCAGCACCGGCGTGTAGCCTACTCCTTTCGAAGAATGCATCACTGAGAGGGAACCTTCTTTACGTCCCTTCCACAGGACGGAATGTCACAGCAACTCCCTCCCCTGGGGGCTATTGTGATGAGATTCAATATTCCAAATAAATATTTTTATTTAATGAAAAAATCCCGCAGGGCTGGGATTCGAACAGGGGTCTTCGATCTAAGCCCACAGGTCTTAAGCTGCTTTAATCTGTTTCAGTTTAGAATGAAATCAATAGAAAAAACTTCTTTATTATATACATATATTTTTTTTTTCAAAATGTTATTTCTAAAACGTTGTTGTTGTTGAGAGTGTGTTTTGGTGAATAATGGGATTAATACGAAGGAGATGTAGTGGGGCAGGGGAGAGTGATAGGTTGGAGGTTAAGAGAGAGAGGCGGCACTTCTGAGTAGATTAACAAGACACTTCTACGTGTAGGCCATCAACTTGTAACCGCGTTGCTATTCTTCTTCTTCTTCCTCCTCCTCTTCTTCTTCTTAGCTCTTTTGTTTGCAAACAACCACAAGAAGAAGAAGAAGAAGATGCTCTCAACTTTTCTTTTATCCAACCAAGCGAAAAGTTTCTCTCTCTGATCGAACAATTAAATGACTTGCTTTTCTAAAAGAGAAAAAAAGTAGAAGAAGAAGGGAAAATATCACCCCACCACAAACTCTATTGGACTTTGATTAAATCCACCAAAATTAGAAAAAGAGAGTTAGAGAAAGAGTTTGCTTGCTCTCTTTCGCTTTTATATTAACAATAAAGTGGTATACTCGACAGCCGTTTTAATATTATTAAAATTAATGAATTTACAGCATTAGTTTTACTTTCTCTTACCTCTTTATGTAATAAATATAGGCTATAGTGATAAAGTATTGGATTCATGTCAAAAATTCGATGTCGAGATTTTGATGAAAATACCGGTACACGTTTTGAGATTCCCTGAATCCAAAAAATTGGTTTTCTCAAGAACGAGAAGAGCTAGGAAATTGAAATTATATATTTACCCTCTCTAGGGGGATAAGCTTTTAAACAAAATCGGCCAAAAAGTACTAGTACTTTACTGATGTACTTTTTCAGGTTTTTTCCATTTTCTCAAAATTCTTTTTAACGATTTTGATTAAAATTCAAAATTCAATTATTCTTTAGATGTTCTTCGGGGTATATTCTCATTTTGCTTTCAAAATTGTTTGAAGCACACTTTAGTCTTTTTTTAACATTCACACTTTTTTCTCATTCACACTCACACACACATCCACACAGTCTTTTCGGCAACTCAGGCCATATAAGACTTTTAAGATATCCGTTAATGATTAATATACATATTGGGAGTTCAGGCATTCTTCTTTAAGTCATTGCTATCCAAATGGCTTAAATAAAATCATTGGACTGCCTGGGGTCCGAACCCGCGAATTTTGGTATACGAGGTTAGCACGCTAACCCTTACACCAAGCCCCGAGGGCCACTTTACTCTTGTACTTCATAGGGAAGATAGGAGAAATGGTTGCCATGGTAACAAAATATAAAAAATATATCTTCCCCTACTTATAAATTTTACATCTTGAATTTAACAAGCACAGAACACTACTTTCGATTACCAAAGGGAAGAGAAAGTTGTGAGCTGTGCGACTAGTCACACCAGATTTTTCTTTTGGAAATATATATTCTCAAAATTTTGAGAAGGACCTAGTAGCCTATTATAGCTATGATTTAAATGCATTTTGAAGAATGGAAAAGAGAAATTCAAAAAAGAAAGTGATAAGAAATTTATAAATTAACTTGTCAGTAAAGTTTGCAACGATATAAAGAACAAACAAAGAGAGGGGGTAATGTCTGTCTGTTTGTTTGTTTGTTTGTTAAGTTGATTGTTGGTTGGTTGGATGTTTCTAACTGCTTAAATGAAAGCTAGAAAGAGAAAGAGAGAGAGAGAGAGAGAGAGAAAATGAATTAGTTCCTTCGTCTCTCTATTTAGAAAACTTAAAAAAACTTTAGTTTTTTTTTTTATAAATAAAACAAAAAGAAAAATTGAGCCAAGTCACTCACAATTGAGAAGAACTCAGGTAGTTAAAAAGCTACTTTACCCAAAATAATTTCATTTTGTAATTTATTAATACTCCATAGCGAGAGCTTGGAAAATTTAGAACAGCGTTTCGCAAACCTTTTTGCTTAAATGGAAACCTTGTGACAATGATCAAGTTCCAGGGAGCCCACACAACATTGAATTCAGGGTCTCTTTTTCTTACGGGATTCTTAAGAATGCTTCACATTTGTGAAACGCTTATTTAGAGTGTAATCTAACAAATATTTGTATAAATAGGCTAATATTCATCGATGATTAGTATTTCCGGTGGTCATCTATCCGATGGTTCCGCCTTGCCCAAAAAAGAAGTTGTATTCAAGAATCTCATCTTAATCCCATAATTTTTTTTTATTTAATAGGCCCATATTAGTTATATACGCATCGCGATTCATGTGAATTTAAATCCGAAGATCCATATTTGGATCTTGATCAAAAACCTTTTTTTGGGGAGGTTCTTGGATCTGGATCGCAATCCATATGAGGATTTACAGTGAAATCATTTTTGCTCTCTGGATATAGGATTAGATCGCCAATCCTTTTAGTAGGATTAGTTATCCTGGATTTCTGCGATCCATTTGCCAAACCTTTACTTTATAATAAATATATCCTTGATTGTCAATTTATTTACACATCTTTCATTTAGTCGCCTAAAAATGAGCAAATTCACAGAAGAACTATATAGATTTTAATTAGACAATTTTATTAGAAACTGAATCGAATTTCCGGATAGCAAGTTTGGATCTGGGTTTGGGGATTGGAACAGCGATTCTTTTTCTAAATCGGACCGGATTAGTGGAACGGTTTGCTCGAGCTTTTCTGATCGCTAATACTTTTGCAACAGCCGGATCGGATTCGTGCATCAGATGGTCCGACCTGCCCGGATCTGCGGATCGGATGGATTTTAAAAGTTTATGCCTTTCCCTGGCCCCTATTGCGATTGGCAATGTTAACTACTCGAGATTGTCGGAACTTATTTTCTTTTTTTATAATATGATCAGAAAGCAATCATATTAGAAAGACTGGCTAAAGTTATAAGCCGTTGAATCCTACAAGGCGCGTATGTGTCTTGTTTATTGCTGACTTAATGAAATTATGATTTTTAAATAAAATGTAACAAAAAAGGTGCTTCGCCAGCTGATTGTTATATGAAAATTCTAGCCATAATAAAATAAAAAAGGATAAAATTTCAAAGTATATTGTTTGTTTATTAGATTGTGGGTTCCATGAAGAGAGAGAGAGAGTTCCGGGTGGTCCCAGGTGGGGCCTGGAGGCACCGCATGCAACAACGATCTCCAATTAGATGTAACCTATATTTAAGAGTCGAAATCGCCATTAGAGAGAGCGAGAGAGAGATCGGATTGCAGGGATGCTGCAAGGGATACCATCAGAGTAAAGATACAGGAAATTCTATATCTTCCAAAAAAAAAATTGCAAAAAGTATCCTGTTAACTTACTCATGCTATACACGAATAGAATGAATAGTCGATAGACTTCCTAATAATGCTTCCACCATTCCCCTTTTAAACAAACTAGTTAAGAGACAGACCACCCTAAAAATGAAATTTATTTAAAATTATTTTTGACATCTGAAGGTTTAAATCAGTGATTCCAGACCAGTGAAATTAGAAAAAGAAAAAAGAGCAAACTAATTTTTTGAAAAAAAAAAAAAAAATTTGATGTCTTTTCGGTATAACCTATTTATTTATTAGCCAAGAAGTGGGGCCTTTATTTTTATGATTTATTTCAATATCTATACCTACTTTAAATATCACTTAAAAATTACATTGCCTCGTCATTTTAAAAGTCTTCGAAAACAATAAAGCAAACGTAAAATTTGTAGCTCTCACATTATTTAAATCCGGCATGGCACCCCGTATTTGGATAGATAATAAATAGGCCTATATTTATATCCTAAACGTTTTTGGTTTTCTTCTCACAAAATAAGCTAGAGACAACTTTAAGTTCAATTTATATAATACTCGCCTCGTCCCAAATTAGTTTTGGCTCTAATTAACCTTATTGTATTTGCTACTACACTTATTTTAAACCTGTTATTTTCAGCCATTGTACAATCGGACTACTTTGCTTGAAAGTTGCAGATGGAGATGCAGATAAATTAAAATTAAATAAAATTTTATTTATCGAGATTTATTTGTGACAAGACGACCAACCAAGGGCGGATACAAGGGGAGGGGGAGTAAAGGAAGTACTTTCTCCCCCCCCCCCCCCGAAATTTGAGTAAAATATTGTTTTTGGGAATTAAATTTTATTTTTAATATAAAATTTTAAAAATTAATTCTTAAAAATTTGATTTGTATATAAAGGCTGCATATGTATATTCTGGTAAACAAGTACAGAATGCAGCTTTAAATTATCGAAAGTAAGAAAAGATTCTGTGCTGTGCTACGCGACCAGTCCAAATCAGATTATCCCCCCCCCCCCCGAGAAACTCGTCTGGATCCGTTCTTGCCAACATCTGCAACTTTTAAGCAAAGTAAACCCCCGATTGTATATACCCTAATATAACGGCTGTAAAATTTCTTGTACTGTTTCGTCTGTTATTTTCATTCTAATTCTCTTAATTTAATAATTCTAAAAAACACATAAAATTAGTGTTTTTCATTCGCTACTTTACAAAAATATAGCATTTATTTTTTGGACAATTTTTAGAAGGCAATAATATTTTGACTAATTTGGCACGGATACTGTACTTAAGAAGGAAGTACCTAATTGTCATTTTAATGTATTTGTCAGGATTGATACCATATCTACCTAAAATTCTTGAAAAATATTATAACAAAATTAAAAACATCATCAGTATCAATAATCAGTAGAAAAATATTCACATGTAGCAACTAATTTAGGGTGGAGGGAGTACAATTTACATACTTGTATTGTATTCCTATAACTAATCCATGGGTAGGAAAGATTGAAGATCGTTCAATAAAAATGACCCGAAACGACTCGATTTGTTAAGAGGCTTTTATTTCTGGCTTATTTCAATTAGAATGTTGACATTATTAGCATAAAAAATATTTTTTCATTAAAATTTTGAAAATATATTGATATTTACACATTTGTTGATTTGTAGGCCGTTGCTCCTTGTCTAGTAGCATTAGAGAGTAAAAACAAAAATTACAACTAGAAGTTTGTGCAGACAAGAGAAGTTGAATTGTCAAAAGAGAAGAAAAGAAAATCCTAAAAGCTTAGAACTAATCAGGAAGTTGAGTGAGAGAGAGAGGTGGGTGATTAAAGCGGATGTTCCGGTCGGTCCTTATCGAGGGTGTGGTCACCTCGGGAGGCGATTAAAGGACGGTCGCTCGAAGCCAGCCCTCTTTTATCGATCTCACTGAGAGAGAGAGAGACATCGCACCGAGCAGCCATTTACAGATTGAGAGGGGGCTTAGTCCCTTTGGTCCCTTACAACAACCAGGCAAACAGACAGAAAAGACCTCGAGTCCCCTTTTGCAAATCGCTTACAATTTTATGCAAATAACCTCTACTATTTTTTAATAATTGTTATCTACTTAATAATTATTAAAACATGTTCTTGAAATGATTAGGAAGAAAATATGAAAATATTAATTATTACAGCCTTTATATTCTGTTGCCGACGTTTCGACTGCTAGTCGCCTCTGGGGATGAGTGCAACTAGCACTCGAAACGTCGGTAAATAAAAAACCTTTATATTCTGTTGCCGACGTTTCGAGTGCTAGTTGCACTCATCCCCAGAAGCGACTAGCAGTCGAAACGTCGGCAACAGAATACTGGTATAAAGTTTACATAATTTGTTAATTTATATATACAATGTCAGTATTATCAACGTAAAGTCAGAAATGTAATTAATATAAAAAGTAATTAGCTATTCTATTTCAGATTATTAAAATTTTTTAATGCACCTGAAGGAGAAAAGCTACTTTTAAAACAACCTTTCCGGCGACTAAGCGTTTTGGTTGCCTAAGCTCCAGGCATTATTTACTTTTGGCAGAAAATTCCTTTCTCCGACTTCAGATTGAAGCCATTCAAGAATAATTCTTTCTGCAACTTTACCTAAAACAGATAATGGTGAAATTGGTCGATAACTTTCAGCTAACTCAAGATATTTTCCAAGCTTTAAAATGGGAAGAATTTTTGCCTTTTTCCAGAAAGCTTGAAAATATTGAAGAGATAATGGCTTGGATAATTTTAGTTAATAAAACTAATTTCCTACGAAGATACTGTAGCTGGAACGCCGTCATAACCAGCAGCTTTCCGCAATTTTACTTTACGAATAGCTAGTCTAACGAGGTTCGGAATTAGGGTTATACAATTATAGGCCTCTATATTGATATGGCTACCGAGAAACGTTGATCACGCTGATTTCTCAGGGTCACCCAACCGAGGTTTCGCCGGGCTTGATATTGCTTAACTAAAATAATTTCGGTGACAGCTGCTCTAATGCAGGGCCCACAACATTTTCTAAAGCGACGTTTTTTTATTATTTAACGACAAATTTCAACGAATTTCAATGAATTTTTTTAAATAACTTATTGAATAGTAAAATTTGAAATTGTGAACCATATCAAATGAAAAATATCAAATTTATATTTAGAAGGATATAAGATAGTGTTAATAATAGAGAGAGAGAGAGAGATGTATTTATCTCATTTAATAGATGACACACAGCATCCCTCTCTCTAATCTATTAATATAGCTAGCTAGCCTAGCTAGCTCAAAGCTATCCTAGTGAGAGAGTTTCATCTGTTGATTGAAATTCTCTAGTTCTATGGATTAATTTGCATTATATGCAATGCAAATTCATATGCATCTCGCTCTCTCTCATTTATCAACATTATATTCGCCAATATTCCTTTCTCATTATAGCCTTACTAAAGTTATTTACACACAGTAGCAGAGCTTTAATTTAACAATAATAATTAACAGCATTATAACCATAATCAATAATTAAAACTATGAAAAAAGTTTTTAATTTTATTAAAGTTGAAATAGGTGGCTTAATGATTATAGCTCCTCATTAAAAAAATAAAATAAAGAGTAAGCTAATTAAATATAGAGGAAAAAGAAATAGAAATAAAGATATGTTTGGCATTATAAATTTATTCGCCATTTTTAAACAAAAAATCTGGTGTGACTGGCGCACAGCACACAACTTTCTCTTACCCTTCGGTAATCGAAAGTTGTGTTCTGTGCTTGTCACACCAGATTTTTTTGTGTCGAGATATATTTAGTTTCCGATAGTATGGTACATTCGAATTTCAAGATGTAAAATTTATAAGTATGGGAAAATATTTATATTTTGTTACCATGACAACCATTTCTCCTATCTTCCCTATGAAATACAAGAGTAAAGTGGTCTTCAGAAGATTTCAATTGCAAAATGAGAATATTCATTTTAAAGAGAATCTAAAAAATAATTGATTTTTGTATTTTAATCAAAATCGTTGGACCGAATTTAGGGAAAATCGAAAAAAAAAAACTGAAAAAGTGCATCAGTAAAGAACTAGTACTCTTTGGCTAATTTTGTTCAAAAGCTTCGTGTCACGTCTCAGGGTGGTACCCAACTTAAATATAAAATTTCAACTTCCTAGCTCTTTTCGTTCTTGAGATATTTTGTTCACAGACACACAAACACAGAGACACACACAGACAGACCATATCGCGAAAACCACTTCTTTAGATTCAGGGGACCTCAAAATCCGTCAAAATCTCGACATCGATTTTTTGACATGAATCCAATACTTTCTCTCTCTATATATTAATAGAGGTAAGAGAAAGTAAAAGAATTCCATGGGGGAAACTATAGACTATATATGCCGACACAAAATAACTGGTGTGACAAACACACAACACAGCTTTTAATTAACGAATGTAAGTTTTGAGCTGACTGTCTATCACACCAAATTTTTTCTATTTAGTACCTCAATTAGTTCGAGTTCCACAGCACTAAGTTTATAGTGCTGAACCCAAAAAAAATTATTTATGTCCTTGATTAAATCAAGTTTCGACCTAAATAGGACATACTGTATGTACCGTATATATGAGTTGGAAATAATAAAATTTATTATCTCTAGATTTTAGAGATACTTAACCAAAATAAAGAATGAGATACCCTCTTCTTGATCCTTTTTTTATTTTATTTTTTCTTTCTTTAATATTTCAAAAAACTTTTTTTTATTTTCTTTTACTTTATAATGTGAAAATTATGTTCTATTAAGGCTAGCTCTCCGTCGTTATCTTCTAAGTGGATCAATTATGGGATGCTAACTAGCTATAACTATATGTGGGAGAGAGATTTATATTGCCCATAACCCTCTGTTGTTGTTTAATGTCGTCATGAAATAACAATGAGATTTTCCAACTGTAAAATGGATAGGCTAATTATTTAATATATAAAATATAAACATCAACCTAGTAGGCTATATGAATTTTAGTTTTGGTTTTTAAAAAACTAAAAAAAAACATCAGTAAAGCTCTTGGGCCAATGGGTATTTAGCTTAATATTTTGATTTTATTTAAATAATTTGGATAGCCATGGTATAAATATATGTCTCTGGATCCCATATTTTTATCGTATATTTAAAGTCTCTATGTCCAAAGATGCCAAAAAGAGTTAAAATAAAACGTGAAGATCCATCAAAATCTCGACATCGAATTTTTGACATGAATCCAATACTTTCTCTCTCAATATATATTACATATACACTTTGGATACCAGATGGCTTAAATAGAAATGCCTGGACCCCCAATACATATTATCATATATAACGGGTATCGTAAAGTCTTATATGGCCTAAGTTGCCGAAAAAGACTTTGTGAATGTGTGTGTGAGTGGGAGTGTGAATGAAAAAAAAAATATATAGACTATATACATAGGTCAGAGAAAGTAAAAATGATAAAACAATCAAGACTCCAAATTTACTATTTAAATAAACCCGCTGGATTTGCAATAGCTAGGCTATTGATAAAATCTAGTGATAATTTTCTAAATTATAAATTTTTTCCCATTATTTTAAATTTAATATAAGAATCCTATTTAAATTATTCCAATCATAGTGAATGGATGTAGATAAATGAGAGAGAGAGAGTGACAAACAAAAAAACAAAAACAAAAAAATATTCTGTCATTCTCTATTTACCCTTTTTTTTTTTTTTTTTTGCTTAATTAACAAGAAGATAGATATAATTTTTTTTTTTTTTTGGTATATTACGTCCAACTTGAATAAACAACTTGTCAATCTTGTTATTGTTATTGTTGTTGGTTTGTTGTTAGTGTATTTGAGCCATTCATGTTGGCTGCAATGACAAACTGCCCTGACTGTCACTCGTTTTTCTCGATGACACACGCAAATATCCCGTTGATTACCATAGACTGGACAGGCGGAATATAAGCAGAGTATTAAACGAAGCACCAATGACGTCATTAGGACTAATTACTTATTTACAATATATATATGGATTGATATTTTTTTGAACAATCATTAATGTGGAATATAGGAGAGGAGAACAAAAGCGGTCGGGTTCTTTGATCAAGCAGTACGGGGCCTTGGATGGGTTGCCATCGAATAACAAGACTGTTGAACCCCTTCCAGAAGATCATAAAAAATCTTAAATATATTTATAAATTTTAAATTTTTTTAATAAATAATAAATTGTATTAATAATATATCAGCCAGCGAAGAGCGACCAAGACCAAGGACTGCTGAACCTGGACTGTTAGCCCGAGAAACAAAAGCATTACTGTATCAAACTAATTCTTCTTGCTTAAGGGCCCCTTACACGGTCAATAATAATGAAATTACTTTATCAGAAACATATGCTTATTAATGTCATTCTGATAAAGCAGGCTAATGTCATTATTAGTGAGAGGGTAAAGGGCTCTAGAATTGATCTTGTAGTCTTTTTCAAACAAAAGGGTGTTTGGAAAGGGGAAGAAGAATAAATCGAGGTTTTTATAGCGGTTTCAATCCAAGTTCTCCAAAATGTGAATTGTTGGTGTATTTTGTACAAACAGTGAAGTCATTTCAGTTTTTGCTCCGGGAAGGCAAAATTTTTTTTTACTTCCTGTGCTACTTAATCAATATACATATAGACATATTTATAGAGCCTACCTCTATATTTTTATCTACCATCAAAATCGTTGCTTAATTCTTTCATGCTTAAAATTGAACATAGACATTTATTTTATTTTAACGTGAGGCATCAAGACACTATATGAGCCAGGGGGAACCTGTTGTTATCTACCAGGGGACACCCAATCTTGAAAAAAAAATTTTTTAAATAGTTAAAAAAGTTAAAAATAAAAACTTTTTTTTTTTTTCTTTATTTTTTGGCTTGCGACCTTCGCCATTCAGCCAGTCCCCTATATACAATATTTTATAAAAAATACAATACTTTATAAAAAATACAATCTTTAAAAAATACGTACATTACAAAACATACATTATGTAAAAAACCCCTTTACAAAAAATACCTTATATAAAAACATAGTTATCAAAAATACATTATATCAACAACATTTTACAACAAAAAATTTTTAAAATGAAAACGCTTATAAACCATAAATGTACTAAAAACAACATAATACAAATTATACATTATAAGAAAAATTAGTCGAAAATAACATGATCACAAACTAAAATGTTCTAAATTCTGTTGTTTTAGAGTATTATTTGGGCTGCAATGATGAATTTATTCAGATTTTCGAGATCTTGAGGACTTGGAGATTTTAGAAACTGTTGAAAGGAAGTTGGGTCTCGGAAATTGGGATTGATTTTTATTCCATGTATTAAATAAAAACTTAACCCATCACAATAAAATATGAAATTTTTTTAAAATTTTCTTTAAAATCAATTCAATGTCTTTATGTATATTTATAAAAAATAAAGTGAAAAGTAAACGTCTCTATGTCCTAAGATACCGAAAAAATTAATTAATAAAGTTTTCATTTATTAGGTGGCACCACAGTATCCGCACAGGGGACCGCCCATCCTAGCCAAGCCAGTGGTATGAATAAATCACTAATTAACCTCCATTGCGGTATTTTTTTCTTTTGAATTACTTTTTTATATAATTTCATTTTTTTTTTTGTTATTATATTTATATTTATTTTTTCTTGCCACTTTAAAATTTTTCAGGCCCCTAGAGAGAGATATTCAATTCAATTAAGCAAAACAAAAACGTCATCTCTCTCTCTCATTCTCACTCATATGACATAATAAACGTAATTAAATTGATTAAATTAGAAATCCACGAAGTGACAGTCTCTCTCTCTCTTCATATATAAAACAAAAAGCGACGCCATTAAAGAGTTGACGCTTCGCATTTTATGACTCGTCGGGTCTCCCTTTATTATTTCCCTTGCAGAGAAAGAGAGAGAGAGAGGCTCTTTAAAATCCATCCCCCTCAGGATTATTTATTCTCTTTCTCGTAAAATGGAATAATTTCATAACAATTAAACTATCAACGTGAAATTAGAAACACAAACAAAATTTCTAAAAAAAAAAATCATTAATAAAGTTTAATTAATATATTAAATGAAATATTTATTATAATATAATTGAAATGAATGAATTTTAAAGATTAGAACCACCATTTGGATTTAATATTAACTTATATTGATTTCACAATTGATTGACAAATTTTTTAAGGTAGGCCTATAAAATAATTTGTAGTTTGGTATAAATAAATGTGCTTCGAACCACTAATATTTCTTATCTAAAATACGGTTTATTGCTAAAGTTTATATGGTTTAAGATAACAAATTTGCGAGATAAGTTCGTGTTTGATTGGGCAAAAATTGCACCCCCTGGAGCCGAACCAGGATCTCCACGCAGTGGAGGAACCTTTGGTCGCCGGTCCAATAAACACAAACTCTCGCATCCGCCTATTATATAATACTAATGAAATTAACAACTCTTTCCCCAAACAAACACGAACTTATCTCGCAAATTTGTTATCTTAAACGATATATTGACTGGCTTATTCACAGTCTATTTGAGTGTTGTTTGAAAAAATTCCTTCTCTTTTAATATTTGTTAATATTTGATAAAATCGCAATTTCACCTCTGTTGGAAGGTTGCAGCCCTAGCAGGCGTCTAGAATTGTGACGCAGTTCCAATCGTGCTTACTAGATGGCGTGCAGATCTTTTTCGGGTAAATGAAATTCTAATTTCATTAGTATAACTTTGTACTCGTGCTCTTGGTTTCTTCGCTTCATATAGGAATTTGTAATACTCCTTTACCATCTTGACTACTTACTTTGTTGAGAATATTATACTTTTTTAAGCTACTTAAATTTGATTCATATTTTTTTTATGAATTTGATTTCACAAACTGGGTATATTCAACTTCAAGCAAGACAGTATATGAAAAACGATTGAAAATTCATTTTTTTTTAAGTGCTACTATTTCATAAACTGTGCCATGTTAAATAAATAAATATATATAGGTCTATATATATAGTATAAAAATTTCTTTGTTTATAAATGTTACATGTTGATTTCTAATGTACCGTACCGCCGGAAACTAAATATGTCCCGACGCCAAAAATCTGGTGAAAGAGCACAGAACCCAACTTTCTATTTCCGAAGGTAAGAGAAAGTTGTGTGGTGTGCGATCAGTCACACCATATTTTTTTTATCAATTTAACTGACAGACTCATCATCCTGTAATAAAAATTATTTTCTCCCTCACATACCTAATTTCCTAGAATGAAACATTAAAAAATCTTAATTAATAAGTAGAAATAATTTGTTTATTAAGTGGAGGGGATGATAATAATAAATTAAAAAATAATTGAGGCTTTTTATCTTTTGAGATAGCTTATCATTTGATGGTTTTTAATAAAAATTAAAAGGACCGCCCTAGAGAAGAGAGGGTCTTTAGCAAGTGACCAACCATCAAGTTAAAACCAATTAGCATTAACTCCCATCCCCCTCCCACTCTCTATGAATAATGCATTCATTCATATAAAGTCTAATTACCCAGCACGCATCTATTTTACAATATATTCTTTTTTCGCGTGCCGGTCAGACACGTGACATTCCTATGACAAACGTGTAATTTAATCAACAATCTAAATCACAATTAGAGGAAAAAATTTTATTTAAATGTACGAATAATTTCCACTTCTTTTGAAATTTTCAATTTGTAGATGCTATTTTAAGATGATTTTTTGGGCATAACAAATTACAAAAATATTGTGGCTCTGTCTTGATCTGAATCCTAACTTTCCCACAAATGTAATCCTGTAAGTCCAATTTGAGATAGGTGTCTTAGCAGATGTTTGTCTGCCAGTAGCCACAGGATTATTATTATCTAATAAATCAATTTAGAAAACATAATAAATTCATTTTATATGAAATGAATGAGAGAATTCGTTTCAACAAAAATCTTCAAAACGCAATAAAAAAACAGATAAGAAGAAACACTAATGGACAAAATGTAAATTGGTTGCAAATATTGATATATTGGATGAGATTTCTCAAAAGTGCACCATACACTATTATTTATAAAACATCGATGAAGAACAAAGGATTTAAAATTGTAAATTTATTACCAACACGTCCTATGTGGCTAAAATTAAAAAAAAATCGCCTTGGCGCATTTGTACATGTACCAAAATGCCAGGCCTATTACCCTTGGCTTAATATGAGATATATTTCAAGTGATATTCGATTTTTTAAAATTGAAATTAAACAAAGTTTACAAATGGCTAATTTTGAAAGTGGTGTAATTCCATTTGCAGCCCGAAAAAATACTTTAGTTCAGTCAAATTCGCCTAAAACAAATTTATATTGTATTATAAACCAAATCACTTATTGATAAATAAGTGGAAACATTGCCAGACTTCATATAATTTGCCTAGATTTTTAAATTAACAGATATGCTAACCTTTCATTTCCTAGAAACAATAAAAAAATGGACTTACACCACTTTCAAAATAAACGGACCATATATTTAGTTTCCGTCGATATTTATTACCATGGCAAGGAATTCTTCTCTCTTTCCTCTGAAACGCAAGAGTAAAGTGAGCTTCAAACAATTTTGAGAGAAAAATTAGAATACACAAGCATCTAAAAAATAATTGATTTTTTTTAATCAAAATCGTTGGAGAGAATTTTGAGAAATCGAAAAAAAAAAAACTGAAAAACTACATCAGTAAAGTACTAATACATTTTGGCTGATTTTGATCAAAAGCTTCGTGTTACGTCCCGGGGGGTGCCAAACTTTTTTTTTTTTTTTTTCTTAAACATTCACACTTTTTTCTCATTCACACTCACACTCACACACACATTCACACAGTCTTTTCGGCAACTTAGGCCATTTAAGACTTTGACGATAACCGTTATGAATATATATTATCTATTGGGGGTTCAGGCATGTGCCAAACTTAAATATAAAATTTCAATCTTGTAGCTCAATTCCTTCATGCTTTAAATTGAACACAGACAGACCATGTCGCGAAAACCACTGTTTTGAATTCAGGGACCTTGGTTCCTTTATGCATAAAATCGTTCAATTATTATTATAAAAATGTTTCTACCATTTCCTTTTTAAAAAACTTGTAGTTGTCGAAAAAGAAAAAAAGAACATCCCAAGGGAGGGGTTCAATTAGAGTTGTCAGACTCCGTGCTCGAAAGATAAATGAACTCACATCACACTCATTTTCATAAGATCCAACTATCATAGTGACAGATTTTTCATTCATACCAATTTAATGTTATGGGGCTGGTTCTTCAACCATTTTAAGGTGATTAAAAGCACCCCTCACCCTCACAACCATTACTCTCTCTCTCTCTACTCTGTTGAGTGGTTTTAGTTTAACATTGGGCTACTCACTTCGTTTGACTTGATACTCTCTCTCTTAACTATTATAGTGTGTGTATGAGAGAGAGAGAGAGAGAGAGTGAGCTTTCAACAACAACAACAACCCCTTGGCATCATAGAGAGAGAGAGGGAATTAATGGCAACTCAACAGTAGAGAGAGAGACAGGCAGAATTGGGAGGATTAAGGACTAAAACGCTAAATGGCGTACAATATTGGCTGGGATTCGAGAAATGAGGAGTCTCTATCTCTCTCATTTAATTACAGACCTCAATAACAAACCACATCTCTCTCGTCCTTTGACCTCATCAATCCTTCTGTTTCTGGATTGACTTAAAAATTTAAATAAGTGGAATTATAATTTTTTATTACTTTCTTATATTTGTGGCAGAAAAATACACAAATTCGATATACAGTAGAACCTCGATAAGTTAAACCTCGCTAAGTTCAAAACCTCCGTAACTTAAAAATTTTTTCAATTCCCTTCCCTTGACAGCGTAAAACCTCTATTACTTAAAGAACAAAACCTCTGTAACTTAAACAAATATTTTGAGCATAGCCCTCGATAACTTAAAATAATATTTTGGTGACCTCTATAACTTAAAGTTCTTCTTTACATATCATCGAAAAAATAGTTGATGCAGAAAATTAAAAATACATGAAGCAGAAAAAAATTACTGATTTTTTTTGTAAATAAATAAATCTATTAATTTAATTTATATTTAACTAAGCTATTCTAAATAAACAAATAGATCAAACGAAATTCCTTTTTCACTCACGTGCCCAATTTGGCGTGACGGGAGTCAATAAACCTCGGTACGTTAAAAATTATATTCAATAACCTCTCTAACTTCAACTCTCGATAAGTAAAAAACTCGATAACTCAAATTTCTAACCGTTTCCCTTGAACTTTAACTTATCGAGGCTCTACTGTATCAGAATTATTATCAAAATCCGGATTGAAAAGTTTTGTTCAATTTTTTACTTTCTCTTACCTATAGGCTATATATCGTCGTCGGTCCAGTACAAGACCGGTCTAATTCAAAAAAATCTGGCGGGATCGTACAGCACACAACTTTCTCTTACCTTCGGTAATCGACTGTGCTTGTCACACCAGATTTTTTGTGTCGACATGTATTTAGTTTCCGACAGTACGGAACATTCGAAATTCAAGATGTAAAATTTAAAGTATGGGAAAATATTTATATTTTGATACCATGGCAACCATTTCTCCTATCTTTTCTATGGAGTACAAGAGTAAAGTGGTCTTCAGAAGATTTCAATAGCAAAATGAGAATATACATTTTAAATAGCATTTAAAAAATTATTGATTTAATTTGAATTTTAATCAAAATCGTTGGAGCGAATTTTGAGAAAATCAAAAAAAAAACTGAAAAAGTGAATCAGTAAAGTACTAGTACTCTTTGGTCGATTTTGTTCAAAAGTTTCGTCCCAGGGGGGCGCCTAACTTAAGTATAAAATTTCAACCTCCTAGTTCTTTTCGTTCTTGAGATATTTTGTTCATGAACAAAATGTTCTTGAACAAACTAACACACATACACACAGACATTATTTTTTCCCCTAGCTCATCAAATAATAAAAAATTCATTAATATTAAACATTTATTTATTTATTTCTTAAATAAAATGTTATGTTAATTCATGTGCAACGCTGATATTAATTTATTATAATAATAAATGTTGGTCATTTATTTATTTATTTATTATGCATGGATTTGAATTTTATTATAATAAATCCAAAGTAATTATTGTTTTACTCTTTGCATATAAATTGCATCATGTTAATTTATATTATATTAAATATATAAATGTGATATCGGAGAGAGAGAGAGAGAGTTAAAAATAATCATCCTGTCATCATCATCAATTTGATGCAATGATGATGATCATCATCATTTCAATGGACCAAACGAACTGACATTTGACATTGATTCAAATGAATTTAATTTTACAACAAAATAGAAAGAGAGAGTGAGAGAGTAAATTAAATTTTATTTAACAATTTAAAGAAATATGAGACGGTTTAAGTTAATTGCTTATCTACCTATTTGTTTATTTTATTTTTATCTATTTGTATATTTGTTTATTGTTTATAAAAAAAATAAATAAATTATTGTTATCGTATGAAATAATTAAATTCTCTATCCTCTATAAAGCCCAAATTCGGCCGTGTCTTCAATATTGTTCCCACCTTTGGCGAGGGGCGTCGAAAGACGCTCTCTCCTCCTTGGAAGCCATACAGAGGCGTGCAATTAGACTGATAGGTGATTCTAACCTTATTGCATCCCTACAATCACTAGATCATAGAAGAAGAGTATCTGCACTATCTCTCTTCTACAGGTATTACCATGGTCAATGCTCTGCCGAATTAAAATCAATTATCCCACCCAATGCAACATATTCACGGAACACAAGAGAGGCATCTTCCCAGCATCCCTATGCTGTTCAGATCACGACTAACAGAACAAATCAATTTCATTCTTCCTTTGTCCCCATGACCTCCCGTGATTGGAACAAGCTCCCTGCGTCTATCTTCCCCAAAACCTACAATCTTCAGACTTTCAAGTCTAACCTCAACAGGCATCTTCTCAGTTCCCGCAGTTGAGTTTCCCCTTTATGCTTCTCCTTTTGTTTTTATTTTCTTCCTGGCTGCATGTGACTATTGGTCATTATAGGTCTTCGGACCTTATGCACCCATTCCAAAAAAAAAAAAAAAAAAATTCTAATTTAATACTCCTGTAAAATTTCAGAGAACAACCAAGGAAATATTAAATTAAAAAATCTGGTGTGGCACAGCACACAACTTTCTTTGTGCTTGTCACATCAGATTTTTTTGTGTCGACATATATTTAGTTTTCGACAGTACGGTACATTCGAATTTCAAGATGTAAAATTTATAAGTATGTGAAAATATTTATATTTTGTTACCTTGGCAACCATTTCTCCTATCTTTTCTATGGAGTACAGGAGTAAAGTGGTCTTCAGAAGATATCAATGACAAAATGAGAATATACATTTCAAAGAGCATCTAAAAAATAGTTGATTTATGAATTTAAAAAAAAATCGTTGGAGCGAATTTTGAGAAAATCGAAAAAAACTGAAAAAGTGCATCAGTAAAGTACTAGTACTCTTTGGTCGATTTTGTTTAAAAGCTTCGTGTCACGTCCCAGGGAGGTACCTAACTTGAATATAGAATTTTAACCTCCTAGCTTTTTTAGTTCTTGAGATATTTTGTTCCCAGTCGCACACAGACAGACCATGTCGTGAAAACCACTTTTTTGGATTCAGGGACCTCAAAACGTGTATATCCATCAAAATATTGAAAAGACACGAATCCAATACTTTCTCTATATTTATTAAATATATACTTAGGTAAGAGAAAGTAAAAAAGACAGTCAAACGTTTTTTTATCTAAATTAACACAAATTTAGCCTCTTTATTTATTAAAAATTGATTTTTTTAAAAATAGATATGTTATACTTAACTATCTATTCTAATTATTATTAGTAATAATATTACATATGGGCGTCATATATTCTATTTTATTTGGCAAATATAATCGTATTAAATCAGCAACGCATTCTCATTCTATGCAATAAATACGAGAGGACCTCCCCTCCAATTCTACATTGCTTTTAATAGCCTCTCACCTTTTAGTGAAATTTATTTAACCGATCGGTGCACCATTTGTACAATTTGCATGTGGGAAGAGGCATTTTATTCCCTCTCTAATAAATATATTATTCGTATATGTATGGGAAGAGAGGGGAGTGGGGGGGGGGTTGATTTTTTGAAAGCTCTCGCTAAATGCACTTGTGCATCGCATCGCATACAATTCTATATATTCGTTGCTACTCTATATGTATATAAACTCATTGTTTTTGTTGTTGTTACTGTATATAGATGGAGTGATTTAGAAAATTTACATTTGATGAAAAAAAGAGTATTAAAACAATAAAACTCTCCCTCCGCCACCCCTCTATCACAATTCAACAGCGAACTCGTAGAATATTTTTCTAATATCTAATAATAGAATTTTTTATAAAAAAAAATTTCATTTTTTTTTTTTGTTTCAAATAAATTTTTATGTAATGAATACAACGAGGGATTTTTTTTTTTGAATTTATTACATTTCTAAATTGAACAAATAAATAATTATTTAATAGATAAATAAATAAAATAATTAAAAATCTAATTGAAACATTTAAAAGTATTGCAATTTTATTATAGGCCTAATTATTATTAATTATCAGATTAAATTTATTTTATTTTACCCTCTCTTTTCGTCATCCGGGACAGAATCGTCGTACCTTTTTACACTTTTTTAAAAAAGGCCTATTTTTTAGCCTTTAGAAAAAAAAGCAAATCGGATGGTAAATTTATCCTTAAAAAATGGCAAATTTTAAGTTTATATTTTTGTCACATAGCTAAAATATTACTCTAGACCAGTAGTTCCCAATCTTTTTTGATGTGGGGCCCACTTTTTCCGTAAAAAAAACTCTGAGGCCCAGTGTATTTCTCCATTTCAATGCCTCCTAATTTTCTCTGGGCCTTCTACTGCTTCCCCGAAGGGGGCGTTATCGCCCACGTTAAGAACCTATGCTCTAGAGAATTATATACACAATTATGTATGAAAGAATTTCATTAAAGATGGTTATTCAACAGTCTTGTTGTTGGGGTCACCCATCCGAAATATATCACTAATTGTTTTTTCTTAACAACAAAGACCTTGGTGACAGTTTCTCATCGTCTATAATAAAGATAATAATTTCATTCAACAAGTCCCTCGGAACAGGAGGCAGAGGTCCACGATCCCAGGATCAGTTCCGCTTTCCGTAAGCGATAAAATTTATTCTTAAATCGTATGACTTAATTCTAGATTTTTCACATCACCTTCCTTGAGTTTTATAGAATAGAGTTAGAGAAAGGTTTATTTTCAAAAAGTTTAGGTTGAAACCTTTATTTAAACTTCTGCCCCTTTTATCAGAGGCTAGCAACCAAATAGACAAGTAAACGTAGCGGATTATCTAAGTTCAAGGGGCGTTTAGAATCTATAGCACTACCCTACTTGAACTCAAGGTCCTAACATTTGCATTGCAAAAAGAAATATCCTAAATAGGCAATAAATTTGCCACCCAAAGGCGGGCTTTGAGCCTATTTGTTACATGAAGCAACTCACTCATTGGTCGAAAAAAATGGACCCCAATTAAATTAAAAAGCGAACCCTGTCCACGAGAAGCTAATGTATCCTCTCTGAGCATCGGGTCACGGGCCCTAACTTTATTATATATTATTAAAAAAAAATATTTCTAGAATCTCATATCTTTCTTTATACTTGTAAAAGAACAAGAAGTCAATTTTTTCGACCAGTGAGTGTACTTGTGCTTTTTCTTTGGTGACGTTTTTGTTAATAATTTCGTTAATAATTAACAGATTTTTACGAATGAATGATTTTAAGAAAGCCAAAGAACTATAAAATATCGTAAATATATGTTTTTTTTTCATTCAGGGATACCTAAAATTGTATTAGGGGTGACCAAAGAAAAACAAACTGAAAAAATTAGATTTTTCTAAACTTTTAGCCGTTTGAGGCACGTCTAAATGACCTCCGATTGGGGTGAAACTTAAAATTTATATGTATAATAACTATCTGCATATTTTTAAAGGAAAATGCCTTAAAAAAATCCAGGTAATATAAAATTAGAGCCGCTTTAGAGCACATTTTCTAGTAAAATTTTGTTTTCTCTATAGCTCTAAAATCTGACATGATGGGGCAAAACTGATGGCATTTTTGGAATCAGCGCTACCCAAATACCCAGAAATAGCTTCAAATTCTCAGTCAACAAAAAAAAAAAATCCTTTTTGTTGCCCTGTATTATTTTGTACTTCAAAGTTCCAACTATCACATCGTCCAAATATTAATCTACCGTTCATTTACTTATAGAACACTGGACACCAGATTTTTTTCTGTATATCCCTATCAAGGGCGGATCCAGAGGTGTTTCTCGGGGGGGGAATCTGGTGTGACTCGTCGCACAGCACACTATTTTTTCTTAATTTCAGTAATTTAAAGGCGCATTCTGTACTTGTTTGCCAGAATATAAATACAAATCAAATTTTTAAGTATTAATTTTTAAAATTTTACGAGAAAAATAAATTTTTTTTGCAAAAAAAAGGTATTTTTTTCAAATCTCGGGGGGGATTACCCCCTTTACCCCCCCCCTTGTATCCGCCCTTGATCCCTATTTATTTCTTAATAAATAAATGAAGTTTTCAGTCTCTCTTTAATCTCTTTTAATCTTTAATATACAATATTTCGATTATTAGTTCAAACAGAATTTATTTATATAAGAAATTTGTTGAAATCGATCTCCCTGTCTTTTTTTCCTCTAAAGCCAACTCACTAACACTGACGTCTGTGTGTGTGAGTTTGTGTGACTACTAAGTCGCTAGATGCATATTTCATAAAGGGGGGTAATTTACCCTCCCCCCGTTTCATCCATTTGGTACATTTGAGTGTTATTCACCACCAGAGAGAGAGAGAGAAGGAGGGAGGGAGGGAGGGAGAGGGTAGTAGCATAGATAGGTAGAGTGGGTGTATGGACAGAGGAAGGGGGTGCGTCGAGCGCCATTTTAGCACGCGGACCAATTAGAGTGAGGCGAAGAGCGGCGCGTGCGTCGGTCGCCCTTTGGCTCATTAGTTGCCTCAAGTGCCACCAGGGAGCAATGCTAAAGGCAACAAAGAAAATCTCACCCCCATACCATCTAGCATGCGTTACAACGCATCAACAACTTCATTCTTTTATTTTATAATAAATAAATCTTATCATGCAGTGTTATGTTTAATAAAAAAAAAAAGCTTCTTAGTCACCTTTAAAATAAACCTCCCCTGGAGGTTTAAAGGTTTTTTTTTTATTTAATTTAATATAAAAAATTATTTTCTAAAAATTCTTACGTTAAATAAAAAAAAAAATTCTAATTTTGGACATATCTTCTTTAACTTATTATAGAAAAATTAATACGCAACTACCGAGAATATGGAACAATAGATATTGAAGAATAAAATTAACCAACCAGTAAAATTTCATTTTTATTTACAATTCTTTAGTTGACATTTCGATCCTTAAATGGCGCCATCTTCAGAGTTGGAGTAAGGAAATATTTAATTGGAAATTTATATGGGGCATTCCATGTCAAATCGACAAATTTTTTTCCTGGACCCCCGCGGATTTCGCTGAAAATTTCCTATCTTTTTTCTACCCCTTAAAAGACATTTTTTTAAAATTTATTTGTGTCTTTAATTGTTTCAAAGAAAACATATATGTCTCTCTCTCACTTGCAAACATTATCGTCTGTCTCTACTCTTTTTTAAATTCCCTTTCCACCTTATCTTCGCATAGAAACAATGTTAATTTCCTATAGGGATTTGTATGTTAATTTCGATTCAAAAGGGGGTCCCTTTTAGAACTTTTTAGGCATTTAAAATTTTTTTTTCCAATTCTTATGAAATTTTGTATTTATTTACGATTCTATATTGTGTATAAAATGTCCAAATATGAGATTAAAATTTTGAAAATAACCATAGTTTATTTGAAGCAGTCAACATTTAAAATCAAAGTTTGAAACTAAGGTGCTATCGGAAACTAAATATAGTCTGACACAAAAAATCTGGTGTGACTAGCACAGTGAGCAACTTTCTTTACCGAAGGGTAAGAGAAAGTTGTGCTGTGCGCCAGTCACACCAGAT